>SJYC01020089.1:0-25677 GCA_006408675.1 Madoqua kirkii | reverse complement strand
TCCCCTTCCACCCTCAACCCCCTAAAAAGAGACGATCAAAGAAAAAGGTTAAAGATTCTCAGCGAGCGAGCGCGCACAGCGCATCCAGAACGCGCGGGGTGGGGTCGTTGAACTTGCCCCGCCCCCTGAGCCGCAGGAAGCCCCCAAATCTGCTCCTGCGACCTCAGGTATTTGAGGAAGCCAGTCCCGGCGACTTTAAAAGGCTGCGAGATGGCCAAGGTCATAAACTGGACGACAGGAAGCGACTCTTGGAGCTAAAATTCTAATTCCTGTTTTATTGATTAAGGAGAGGAGCCTAGATGGAGTTTAAACCCAAGATGGAAAGTTGGAATGTCCCACCCAAATCCTCTTTCTCGATCCGGCCTTCCAAACAGCCTCTGTGCTCTTCACCCCAGCTCACCTCGGTGGGGAGAGGGGCGCTCACTGGGTGGAGAGGTGGAAATTTATGGCTGTGGACCTTACAGGAAATTCGAAGGGGTGGGGCTAAGGGAGAGTGGATGCCGAATGTAACCTCACTCCCTTGGGTTACACTGGTCGAGGGCTCCCGTGCTCACTACTGCTTTCTTTATTTAAAATGCTGACATTTTGTTCATCGTGAAGTTTTTTTGGCTTTAATTTTTTTTTTGTAATGTACTACATTAAAATATTATTTATCTTGATGACTGTGTATTTGGCCTTGTCTTCAGTGTTGCTCACGAAGAGATGTGTATAAGAGACAGCCACCCCCCATCACCCCACCCCCTTTTTCCTTTTGCTACTTTTCTTTGACATTTCAAAGCCCCCTCTCCTGGTTTCGATTTGAAGCTCCCGGATAAAATCGATCAATTTCAAAAAAGAGAAGAATTCCGAGTCTGGAATTCAAAGTCCTCCCCCTTGGGCGAGGGCGGAGCTGAGAGCCCGCGGCCAGAGAGCAGAAAAATTCTGCTTCAGCACCTCATTTCCCCTTCCACCCTCAACCCCCTAAAAAGAGACGATCAAAGAAAAAGGTTAAAGATTCTCAGCGAGCGAGCGCGCACAGCGCATCCAGAACGCGCGGGGTGGGGTCGTTGAACTTGCCCCGCCCCCTGAGCCGCAGGAAGCCCCCAAATCTGCTCCTGCGACCTCAGGTATTTGAGGAAGCCAGTCCCGGCGACTTTAAAAGGCTGCGAGATGGCCAAGGTCATAAACTGGACGACAGGAAGCGACTCTTGGAGCTAAAATTCTAATTCCTGTTTTATTGATTAAGGAGAGGAGCCTAGATGGAGTTTAAACCCAAGATGGAAAGTTGGAATGTCCCACCCAAATCCTCTTTCTCGATCCGGCCTTCCAAACAGCCTCTGTGCTCTTCACCCCAGCTCACCTCGGTGGGGAGAGGGGCGCTCACTGGGTGGAGAGGTGGAAATTTATGGCTGTGGACCTTACAGGAAATTCGAAGGGGTGGGGCTAAGGGAGAGTGGATGCCGAATGTAACCTCACTCCCTTGGGTTACACTGGTCGAGGGCTCCCGTGCTCACTACTGCTTTCTTTATTTAAAATGCTGACATTTTGTTCATCGTGAAGTTTTTTTGGCTTTAATTTTTTTTTTGTAATGTACTACATTAAAATATTATTTATCTTGATGACTGTGTATTTGGCCTTGTCTTCAGTGTTGCTCACGAAGAGATGTGTATAAGAGACAGCCACCCCCCATCACCCCACCCCCTTTTTCCTTTTGCTACTTTTCTTTGACATTTCAAAGCCCCCTCTCCTGGTTTCGATTTGAAGCTCCCGGATAAAATCGATCAATTTCAAAAAAGAGAAGAATTCCGAGTCTGGAATTCAAAGTCCTCCCCCTTGGGCGAGGGCGGAGCTGAGAGCCCGCGGCCAGAGAGCAGAAAAATTCTGCTTCAGCACCTCATTTCCCCTTCCACCCTCAACCCCCTAAAAAGAGACGATCAAAGAAAAAGGTTAAAGATTCTCAGCGAGCGAGCGCGCACAGCGCATCCAGAACGCGCGGGGTGGGGTCGTTGAACTTGCCCCGCCCCCTGAGCCGCAGGAAGCCCCCAAATCTGCTCCTGCGACCTCAGGTATTTGAGGAAGCCAGTCCCGGCGACTTTAAAAGGCTGCGAGATGGCCAAGGTCATAAACTGGACGACAGGAAGCGACTCTTGGAGCTAAAATTCTAATTCCTGTTTTATTGATTAAGGAGAGGAGCCTAGATGGAGTTTAAACCCAAGATGGAAAGTTGGAATGTCCCACCCAAATCCTCTTTCTCGATCCGGCCTTCCAAACAGCCTCTGTGCTCTTCACCCCAGCTCACCTCGGTGGGGAGAGGGGCGCTCACTGGGTGGAGAGGTGGAAATTTATGGCTGTGGACCTTACAGGAAATTCGAAGGGGTGGGGCTAAGGGAGAGTGGATGCCGAATGTAACCTCACTCCCTTGGGTTACACTGGTCGAGGGCTCCCGTGCTCACTACTGCTTTCTTTATTTAAAATGCTGACATTTTGTTCATCGTGAAGTTTTTTTGGCTTTAATTTTTTTTTTGTAATGTACTACATTAAAATATTATTTATCTTGATGACTGTGTATTTGGCCTTGTCTTCAGTGTTGCTCACGAAGAGATGTGTATAAGAGACAGCCACCCCCCATCACCCCACCCCCTTTTTCCTTTTGCTACTTTTCTTTGACATTTCAAAGCCCCCTCTCCTGGTTTCGATTTGAAGCTCCCGGATAAAATCGATCAATTTCAAAAAAGAGAAGAATTCCGAGTCTGGAATTCAAAGTCCTCCCCCTTGGGCGAGGGCGGAGCTGAGAGCCCGCGGCCAGAGAGCAGAAAAATTCTGCTTCAGCACCTCATTTCCCCTTCCACCCTCAACCCCCTAAAAAGAGACGATCAAAGAAAAAGGTTAAAGATTCTCAGCGAGCGAGCGCGCACAGCGCATCCAGAACGCGCGGGGTGGGGTCGTTGAACTTGCCCCGCCCCCTGAGCCGCAGGAAGCCCCCAAATCTGCTCCTGCGACCTCAGGTATTTGAGGAAGCCAGTCCCGGCGACTTTAAAAGGCTGCGAGATGGCCAAGGTCATAAACTGGACGACAGGAAGCGACTCTTGGAGCTAAAATTCTAATTCCTGTTTTATTGATTAAGGAGAGGAGCCTAGATGGAGTTTAAACCCAAGATGGAAAGTTGGAATGTCCCACCCAAATCCTCTTTCTCGATCCGGCCTTCCAAACAGCCTCTGTGCTCTTCACCCCAGCTCACCTCGGTGGGGAGAGGGGCGCTCACTGGGTGGAGAGGTGGAAATTTATGGCTGTGGACCTTACAGGAAATTCGAAGGGGTGGGGCTAAGGGAGAGTGGATGCCGAATGTAACCTCACTCCCTTGGGTTACACTGGTCGAGGGCTCCCGTGCTCACTACTGCTTTCTTTATTTAAAATGCTGACATTTTGTTCATCGTGAAGTTTTTTTGGCTTTAATTTTTTTTTTGTAATGTACTACATTAAAATATTATTTATCTTGATGACTGTGTATTTGGCCTTGTCTTCAGTGTTGCTCACGAAGCCTTGCTGTAGTCGCAGCCTTGCTGCCAGGGCAGCTGAAGGATCTCAAAAGGCCTAGTCTTGATTGGAAATATTTGGGGAGGAGGGAGTGTTGGAGTACTGCAGAGAGGCAAGGGCACTCCAGAATAGAAGGAAGGGGAGAGAGGAGAGATTTCCAGGGTGCTGAGGTTGCCCCCCTTCCCCACCCCAAACTGGAACCCCAGGACCAGATCAAGGCAAGAGAAGATTTCATTTTCCTCCCCTAGGTGTGGCATGGTTCCTTGTGACATCTCTGACTGTGGTTGAGAGCAGGGAGCTTGGACCATCTGACTCTGGGTCAGAGGCCTCGATTTCATTCCTGGGAGCCCAAATTAAGCTTACTGTGTGGCCTGGGACAGGTTTGTGTGCTGTGCCACGTCTGTGGTCTCCTTGGGGGATTTTTTTTTTTTTTTTAAGTGGAAAAGTCCAGCCAGATACATTCAGAACATGTTAAATAAAGCAGTTTTCCAAAATGCTTCTTGGCTCATGAGTAGTTTTTTTTTTTTTTAATCCCCAGAAAGCTCCTATTTTATTAAAAGGCTTATAATAATGGCTAAAATTTACGGCGCATTCACCCCAGGTCAGACACTTTGCCAGCACTTTCCTAACATTATCTCTTTTAATCCTCACAACAAGATCTAGGAGATAGAAACTATCTTTTATCCTCCTTTTATAAACAAAGAAATTAAAGCTCAGAGAGGGGAAGCAATCGATGCAGGGTCACACAGCAGCTGAATGGTGGACTTCAGAGATCTGGTGGGTTCCAGCCAGACTCAGTTCTTCAGCGTTATGCGTGTTTGTGAAAGTTCTGCCATGTTTGCATTTAAAGACGTTCAGGACAAAGGAAGCATGACTGGATTCAGACACGTGAGGCTGCTTGCTCAGGGTCTCACAGCTAAGGGAGACTGCGGAAGCTGCCTCTGGACCTGCCTCTCTGGACCATCTGAACGTAGACAGGCCTTCCGAGCTGATTCGTCCTTGCCCTGCTCATGTCCCCCAGAATGGACTAAACCATCATCCAAAAACAGCTGTTTTTTAGCCAGTAACAACCTAGGCATGTACTCTGTGTACAAGAGCTGTTTCAATAAGCCACAGATTCTCAGGCTGAGCGAGAAGGCTCTGGAAGTCTGCAGCCAGGGTTGGGGGGTGGACCAGACAGCAAACATAAGAGGAGAAATTGGGAAACAGAGAATGTTCTGATTTTGCCTAAAATTCCAGGAAAAAAAAAAGACATAATGATTAAAGGACTGGGTATAGGCAGTCTGAGCACCATAGAGAGGAAACTATGCCGATGGGTCCCCAGCTAGTGGCCGTTCATATCTCAAGAGTATTTGTTGTTGAAGAAGAAACAGCTGTGATGTTAAAAACACTTCCTGAGTGAAGCAACTCTGTGCCCCACAGAAGCTGGGACACATGTGATTCTGTGTGATGCCTTAAATGCAGGAGGAAATGTGATTCAAGTTTTAGACTTTTCCTATAAACCTCCAAAAGCAGGCATTTGGGGGAAGATCTGCCAGATCTGAGGTTCTAGCTTTTGCTTTAGTAAACAAGGTCGTTAAAAATCAGATGGGCAGCTGGGAATGTACAGCCCTTTAAAAATCTGAAATATTTCCCCGGCTCTTAATGATTACTTTGATTCATAGAGGGCTTACTCTTAAGAGCTTTAAACACATTTTCTTCTTTTTTCTTTGTATCTCCAGGTGATAGATCTTGGATAGTAGTAGATAGTAATAGATCTTTTCACTTGTAAAGAAACCCAAGCACAGCAAGGTTAGAATACTTACACCAGAACACACAGCTTGTAAATGGAACAGCTAGGATTCACACTCAGATTCACATTCAGATTTTTGTTGTTGTTGAACTGTAGACACCATGTTTTTCATCCATTTCAGGAATCTACGGGCCAGGGGCAAAACTGATGGAACATACCAAACATTTTATAAGACTCTCTGAGGAGCCTCAGAGGTTCAAAGCATCGAAGGAATATCAGAAAGAGTTTTCAGAGCCAATCCCAGAAACTTCTCTCAGTTCCTTTGTCCTGGCCTGGAAGCTAGAGAGGAGGCCTGTTCAGGAACTGAAAGCTGCTGTCCAGGGCAGTCAGAGTTACTTGGAAGCATGGGTTGGGAGTTAAAGGGGATAAGTGCTCAGAGATGGGCTGAGATGATCTGATAAACACCATACCTCAAGCAGATACTCCTTGAGATTTCTCAGTGAGTGCCCAGAGCTTGACACAGCAGCCAACATTTACTGAGGACCTGTGGACCATGTCTACCAAAGTGCTAAGTAAACACCTGGCTGGCGGGATCCAATTTCCCAACAGTCCAGTGAGGAATTCTTGGGAAACCATGTACAGTTGTTCAGGTCACGCACTGCACAAAGAGGTGGGCAATCGCAGCCTGGCCTGTGCCCATGTGTATTTATTACAACAGCTTTCCAGCAGATGGCAGTAAAGTGTCTGGTTTCAATGAAATCAGTGTATTATGACAAATTACTGACATGGAAGTAAGGTGACTTGAGGAAGGGGAGGAAGAAGTGCCTTCTCCTAATTTTGCAAAGTGTGGGCTAGCAGTGAGTAGCTCTCCCATTCACAGGTGGCACCCTGAGGTTCAGAGTGGTGGAGTCCCTGGCTTGAGATCACAGAGTTGATTAGAGGGGAAGTCAGCTTTCATACCTAAGACTGTCTAACCCAAGTCTGGGCTTCCGAATGCTGTATTAAGGCTCTTAGGAGGTTGGGAAACAAGTGACCAACAAGATGGGGAATACAGTATGGGAGATTACTTCATGTGATGGTCTATTGGTCATATTCTGAAAAGGAACAGCTGTCTTGCAAAGAGGTAAACTCCACTTTGGGTCTTTAAGTCTGATAATAGTTCAGTTGTTCATTCGTGTCCGACACTTTGCTACCCCATGGACTGCAGCCCTCCAGGCTTCCCTGTCCATCACCAACTCCCAGAGCTTGCTTGAACTCATGTCCATGGAGTCAGTGATGCCATCCAACCACCTCATCCTCTGTCGTCCCCTTCTCCTCCCACCTCCAATCTTTCCCAGCATCAGGGTCTTTTCCAATGAGCCAGTTCTTCACATCAGGTGGCCAAAGTATTAGAGTTTCATCTTCAGCATTGGTCCTTCCAATGAATATTCAGGACTGATTTCCTTTAGAATGGTCTGGTTGGATCTCCTTGCAGTCCAAGGGACTCTCCAAGAGTCTTCTCCAACACCACAGTTCAAAAGCGTCAATTCTTTGGTGCTCAGCTTTCTTCACAGTCCAACTCTCACATGCATACATGACTACTGGAAAAATCATAGCCTTGACTAGATGGACCTTTGTCAGCAAAGTAATGTCCCTGCTTTTTCATGTGCTATCTAGGTTTGTCATAGCTTTTCTTCCAAGGAGTAAATGTCTTTTAATTTCATGGCTGCAATCACCATCTACAGTGATTGTGGAGCCCCCCAAAATAAAGTCTCTCACTGTTTCCATTGTTTCCACATCTATTTGCCATGAAGTGATAAGACCAGTCAGACTCACGTCCATCGAGTCAGTGAACTCCAGGAGTTGGTGATGAACAAGGAGGCCTGGCGTGCTGCGATTCATGGGGTCGCAAAGAGTCAGACACGACTGAGCAACTGAACTGAACTGACCTGATAGGACCAGATGGCATGATCTTAGTTTTCTGAAAGTTGAGTTTTAAGCTAACTTATTCACTCTCCTCTTTCACTTTCATTTCACTCTGATAACAGATGCAGCATTAATTTTTGACTTAAGGACTCTTCATATTGTCGTGGAGAGAACTCATTTAGTGGCTTGTTGGGGCTAAATTCTGCACCGATTACATTCTGGTTATGCTAGAATTTGTTCATATCACGCATGACTATGTCAGACTTGCAGGCACACCTTTAGGATTTGAAAACTTTGCCCCTAGAATGGCTGAGCGGTCTAAGGCATGGAGTTCAGGATTTGAAAACCTCGCTTCATGCAGGACACAACCTTGTCTTAGTAACATAGCATTATGGTTAAGAGTATATGCTCACGGGACATCCTGGTGGTCCAGTGGTTGAGAATCTGCTTCCGATGTAAGGGGACATGGGTTTGATCCCTGGTCAGAGAACTAAGATCCCACATGACGTGGGGACAGCTAAATCCTCGCACTGCAACTGTGAGCCTGCACCCTGCAAACAGAGAAGCCTTTGGGCTGCAAAGAAGACCTGATTCAGCCAAACAAATAATTAAAAAAAAAAAAAAAAGAGTAGGGGCTCTGGAGTCTCCCAGAATCTGGGTTTGACCTACTTCTCCTGCTTAAAGCTGTTGTAAGCTTGAGGAAGCGATTTACAGCCTCTGAGCCCAGGTTTCTACATCTCTAAAATGGGCATAATAACAACAGTCCCCATCACAGGAAAAGTGAGATAATGCAAGCAAAGAGGTTAGCACACCTAGCATATTAATGTTGACTAGTGTTGCTGTGAACTGTGTCCCATTTGCACTGACTGAATCGTTCACTTTCATCTGCCTATTGAAGGGATGGATCTCAGACCAAACCCTACAGCCCAGCACTGGGTGTGGTCACTGGGGCTGGGGCAGCGAGAGAGGGCACTTAAACATGGTTTCTAGCGTCAGGGCTTCCTAGAAGGGTCTTGGTTTGGTGGTAGGCGTCCTTTCTTTCAGTCCTCTTTTTCTTCAGTCTGCAAGTGGAGATGCAGGAATTACTGGAAGTGTGGGCACGTAGGTAATTTGTGCAAGTATGGCTGCCTTGGGTTCCTTGATGGAGAGGAAAAAATAAGAGAAAGTGGAAGAGAGAGAGAGATGGTCAATCCAGAAATGTTCTTGAAGTCCTAAATTTCATTTTACAAGCAGTGTCTTTAATAACTCAAGCCCAGCAAACTCGACAAAGTCGAAGTGCCACCTCATTCACCGCCTCGGTGACATTTGGAATTTAGAAACCTGCCCGCTCTCTTCAGCCTGGTGATGTCACCAGACGCGGACGATGGAAATTCCACACACCCCTCCGCCGCCACCAAAATAAAGTTATGAAGGACGCTGGGGAACCTACGATTTTTACCATTTATTATATAATTGTTATGATTATTACTACTCTAATTTATTTCCCTACTTAAAAATGTTCTGGCAACTGTAACTCATTTTAGTCTGATCCTTGCAAACCAGGAGACCCCGGGTTATTTAGAGAGAGAGAGAGAGAGCATTTAGCCAGGTGCGGGGGTCTCAAATTTCCTCAGAATTGCTGCAGGGCGAGTTCTCAATATAGAAATAAGCAAAGAACAGTGTGTGTATTATATCAATATTATGATAATGTGCACCGAATGCAGATCATAAGTGATTAATTCGGTCGTTTTCCAAGTGTACCCCTGGGGGTTTCGAATGAACGCATGCGCATGTATAATCCCATCCTCCTTGGGCTCAGTGGAAAAACACCTCGATGCAAAATGAAGGAGGAAAAAGTAGGTACTTAAGGCCCGGCGAAGCAGCTTGTTAATTGCAGACTCGGCTTTGTCTGTCACCTGAGTGGGGGCGGGGGAGACGGAGGACCGATCGGAGGCACAGAGCCAATAAAAACGGCCAGGTCCTATCCTTCTGGACGCAGTATTTCGTCAGTATTTTAATGTTATACAGATGAAAGTTCTTATGGGGAAAAGTTTGTGTCTGAGGTTAAACTGAGGAGTTGTTCTGGAAGGGCTGTGAATACGAAAAAGAATTCCTTCTCAGCCGGTTAAAATACCAGTAGGTTTGTATTTTTGTCCTAATTGAGCAATGGAACGTTTTAAGGTTCAGCAATGATGATAATATTATATAAAGGAGAGGAGTTTACGGAGCACTAACTGTGAGGGTGGGTGGGCTTGTGTCTAGTGACTTCTGATTGGCATCACTGGTGGAGCTGCTGGGGGCATGCTCTTGGCATCTAGTAGGTAGAGGCTGGATGCTATTAAACATCTTAGGGGGTTCCCTGGTGGTCCAGTAGTTAAGAATCCGCCTTCCAGTGCAGGGGACTCAGGTTCAATCCCTGGTGAGGGAACTAAGATCATGTAGCTCACACAGGCGTGGCAATGAAGACCCAGCACAGCCATAATAATAATAATAATAATAATAATAAACAGCTACAATGCACAGGACATTCCCCCCTGCCCCAGTCTCCCCCATCAAAGAATTCTCCACTCAGAATGTCAGTAGTGCCAAGATGGAGAAACATTTTGTTTACAGCTACACATGCATCAGTTTATTTAATGTTCGCAACAATTTTTCAATTCTTTATTGCTTATCCCACTTTCTAGATGAGGCAATGAGGCTTGGAGACATTGAAAGAATGCTCAAGGTCACTGGAGGACTTGATGGAGCCAGGAGGCAAGCCTAGGTGTGGAGGGTTCTACCTCCAGCCATACGACGAATCGTCGCTCTTAGAAACCCCACCAAGCTCAGCAGGTGTGTACTTACACGTATAGTATCTGCACTGAGCCATTCCAGAAGGATAGACACCAGTGTGTCAATGCTTATCTCCAGGGTTGAGTTATGATTGTTCGATTTACTTACCCATGGTGCACATATCAATTCCATAATCAGAACAAAACAGTGGTTTTTGAGTTGAATGCGTAGGAAGTCTATGTGACAACGTGGGGAAGATTTGACTATATTTTAGCAAGTGAAACGGATAACAAAGCGCGTCTTTCCTGGCCTCTCTTGTCTTGGCAAGAATGACAGCTGTGAGCGAGGGCTTCCCTGGTGGCTTAGTGGCTAAGAACCTGCCGGCCAGTGCAGGAGACTCCGGTTTGGTCCCTGGGCCGGGAAGATCCCCTGAGGAAGGAGACAGCAAACCACTCCTGTATTTTTGCGTGGAAAATCTTATGAACAGAAGAGCCTGACAGGCTACCGTCCACGGGGTCGCAAAGAGCTGGACATGACTTAGCGGCTGAACGACAAATGAGTCATGAACATTCCTTGACAGAGGAGATGCTGGAAACTGCTTCTCAGATACGAGGCAGGAAATGAATGCTCTCCTTCTGTTTTCACATTGTCTGTTAAATTGTCTTACTCTATAGTCATATAGGATTTTTATTATTCTTTCTTTTTCATAAGATATGTTGTTTCATAATGCTGAATATTTTATAAGATACATTTTATAATAACAGTGTAACATGTCTGTATGGATTAATTTTTTAAAACATACTTAATTCTTTTTTATGTAAAGGAATGCAAATATTTTATGCATATTTTCCTGAAGGGTCTTGCATAGCTTTTGGAGATTCTCAAAGATGTATAGGTGACCCTTCAGATAATTGTGCAGCCAGCATGAATTAAGTATTTACTTTGTTCCAAGGCTTATGCTAAGCACATCACAGACATCTCACTTACTGCCACAACAACCCTATTGAAAACTCAAAGTGTTAGTCGTTCAGTTGTGTCCAACTCTTTGTGACCCCATGGACTATAGCCTGCCAGGCCCCTCTGTCCATGGCATTCTCTAGGCAAGAATGCTGGAGTGGGCAGCCATTCCCTTCACCAGAGGATCTTCCTAACCCAGGGATTGAACCTGAGCCTTTTGTACTACAGGCAGATTCTTTACTGTCTGAGCCAGCAGGGAAGCCCAACAACCCTATTAGGCTCAAATAATTTTTATTCCTATTTGATTCAGACTCAGAGAGGTTAAGTCACTAAAGACCCACAGCAGCTGGAGCTGGAGTTTAACCCCAGATCCCGTGAAGTTAGAGCTTTCATTGTGTACCTCATAAAGAGAGTTTAGAAGCCTGGGAATCAGTTATTCTTTAGGACTCTTCCAAGTGTGACATTTTATTCATTTCCAAGAGGGTTTGAGGAGCAGGTGAACTAGAGCTCTATGCACTGAGCAGGGATTCTTGCACCCAAGAGCCAGGGACCATTGCATGTATGCACAGTCAGACAAAGACTCAAATCTTGTCTTTGTTTCCTGCTGGAACTGGACAGAGAAACGGCCGCAGAAACTCCATAAGCTGTCCAACTAGGGATGGGGGCAGCGGTGGGAGACTGAGGCTTGCCTTTGGTTAGAAGCGGGTGAAAGTAAGAAGGCAGTGTGAACAGGCGACAAGCACTTGGGTTGGCTATTTTAAAGCTGCTTTAAAAACACTAATGAGACTCCAGGCAGCCTGAGAGTGTGGATCTGCCAGTCAAGGCTGGGATTGTAAATAGCGTGTTCCCACTTGGCCAGGCTCCTAATTAACCACAAGCCACCATATCCTAAATTTGGACCCCGTCCCCCATTGTGGCTCCTTGAACGTTGGAAGGCGTGTAAAATATGTAGGTGCGGTGAGAGTGGAAGGTGGGAAAACCTTCCGTGGGTAATTACCTGGGAAACAGTGACCAGCTCTGGTTACCCTCAGGCAGGGCATCCCCCAGGCAAGGAACAGAGTCACTTGAATTAGGTACAGTGATAGGATTGATGCTTCCCTCCCACAGAATTTAAGGGGCTGACCCCCAAACTCGGTAATCAGGATAAATAGTATTTTAATGCAGTATTTTCTAACTTCCACTTGTTTATTTCTGTGTATAGAATACAATTGAGTTTTTAAATTTTTTAAAAAACTTTTTGTTTTGTGTTGTGGTATAGCCGATTAACAAACAATTCTTATGATAGTTTCAGCTGAACAGCGAAGGGACTCAGCCAAACGTATACATGTATCCATTTAATGCAATATTTTAAAATATGAAAATTAGTGTCAAGCAATCTATGATTTTAAATTTTATTTAAATGTTAAAGAAATGCAGGCTCTGACAGGTCCAGGATTAAGATAAGGACAAGGAAGGGCAGGGTTAGACCTTGTTTTTATTTAAAATAGTCATTGAGGAATTTTATTTTTTTATAGATATTTATTTGTTTATCTGGCTGCACTGCATCTTAGTTGTGGCCTGTGGGATCTTTGTTGTAACATTCAAGACCTAGTTCCCTGAGCAGGAATCGAACCCAGGTCCCCTGTATTGGGAGCATGGAGTCTTAGCCATCTGACCACTGGGCAAGTCCCAAGAATTGTAAAAGAAATCCCAACCATTGTGTTATTTCAGCCTTATTTTCATGGGCATTTCTTAATAACATGGGCGTTTTTCTTATGTGACTTCAGTGCTATTGTCCCATTAACAAACTTGACAATAATTGTTTGCTATCATCTAATACTCAGGTTAGGATCAAATTTTCCCAATTGTCTTTAGAAAGTCTTTATGGTTGTCTAGTTCAGGTCCGAACGAGTACATACATTGCATTTGGTTGGTGCACCTTTAAGCTGTCTTTTCATGTAGGACAGTCCCCAGCATCTTTTCATGCCACTGACTTGTTGCAGAAGCAAGTCATAGACAATGTCCCACATTCTAGACTTGACTGTCTGCTTCCTGTGTGTCATTTAGGTTCATGTAGTTTCTCTGTTGATTTTCTGTTTTTAATTTCATTGATTAAAATTTTCTTCTGCCAACTTTAGATTTATTCTTCTCTTCTTTTTTCTAGTTTCCTAAGGTGGAACCTTAGATTATTGATATCAGAGCACTCTTCTTTTCTAAAATGTACACTCAATTCTATAAATTTTTCTCTAAGCACTGCTTTCCTGGCATCCCACACATTTTGAAAAGTTGTATTTTAATTTTTGTTTAGTTGAAATCTTTTTACATTTCTCTTAAGACTTCTTTGACTCATGTGTTATCTAGAAGTGTTGTTTAATCTATTATTAGATTAATCTATTAGGCTATTAATGTGTAATTTAGAATATGGTGTTTAATCTCCAAGTATCTGGGGAGTTTCTAATTATCTTTCTGTTACTGATTTCTAGTTTAATTCCATCATGGTCTAAGAGCATATACTGTATAGCGTCTATTCTTTTATGCATGTTAAGGTGTGTTTTATGACCCAGAATATGGTCTGTCTTGGTGACTGTTGCCAGTGAGCTTGAGAATTTTCTGCCGTTGTTGGATGAAGTAGTCTATAGATGTCAATTATATCCAGTTGACTGATGGTGCTGTAATGATTTTCTGCCAGCTCAATCTGTCAGTTACTGATAGGGGGTGCTGAATTCTCCCACTGTAATATTGGGTGTGTATTTTTGGATGTGTACTGGATATGTTTTTCTTTTTTTTTCTCCTTCCAGGTTTATGGGTTTTGCCTTGTGTATTTTGAGTCTCTGTTGTTAGGTGCATACATGTTGAGGATTGCTAGTCTTTTTGGAGAATTGACCCCTTTGTCATTATGTAATGTTCCCGTGGTATCATTTAACTTGTTTCCCATCCCTTGTGTTTCTTATAAATACCAGAGAGCTTTAAAGACTCGTAGTAGACTTTGGGCCCCCTGCCGTCCTCTTGCCTGTATCATTTCAGTGTGAACTGACAGTTTTGGCATTTCTGTACCTGGATATTGTCTCAGCTACCAGGATCCACTGATCAGAAGTGCTAGAGATTCAAATCTCCCCACACTCCCAGGAATATCCCTTAACCAGTGACTTATAAGAACTGCTATATAAGTACTCCTGTATCCCATCCCTTGGGTGGGATGACTCTGAAGGACTAGTTTACACTGGCTTGCAGATTTCCTGGGATGAGGGTCCCAGGGTTAAGCTCTAATCACCCACAGTGGTAACTTGCTAGATAACTCAGCTTTTACTGGCTGTCTTCCCTTCCCTGTCTCATTTTCTCATTCCACTACCAGCATTTCCAGGGAATACTTCCAAAATTTATTATGTGTACTTGAATTTTCATCTTAGGGTTGCTTCAGGGGGAATCCAAGCTAACACAAAGCTTAAGTAGATTCAGATTCGAGCTTTTCATAAGAATCCATCACAGAGGCCTCACAATGTCTGGTTGTCCCACTGTTAACTGAATGCTTCAGTTGATCAGGGAATTCAGGTGACGACAGCCTGAACTCTTCATTGCAAATTTCCTCATCAGCCTTTCCGCTAATGATCGCATCCACTGATCATCACTGCCTGAACCCACATCTCTCACTTTTAATGTTTAATGAGACAGGGAAAGCAAAAACACCTGACCATATCATTTGAGCCCCTGAGTCAAGCTGTGCCTGAAGCCATTACTATTCCTGGACTTCTCTCTCTTTTTTTTTTTTTTGCCTCACTGTGTGGTTTGTGGGATCTTAGTTCCCCAACCAGAGAATGAACCCAGGCCCCGGAGGGGAAAGCACTGAGTTCTAACCACTGGACCACCAGGGAAATCTCTGGACTTTCCAATTTTCTGGGCCAATAAATTCCTTCTGGGCTAAGCCAACTGGAGTTTAATTTCTGTCATTTGCAACTGTACAAGTTCTTGATGGATACCAAGTATTGCTGAGGGTACCAAAAAAGCAGATTGCTCACACACCAATTATCTAATACAGACTCCAGACTATGCACGCCTTCCCTTGGTTGCGAGGGACACCTCTGTCCTGAGATGACTCCACCATTGCTCTGATGAAGGGGGCTTCTGGGAAAGTGGTCAATAACAAGATAATCCTCTTTCCGCTTTCCCAAGGTCACATGGTGTGTGAGCAGAGGTGGCTGGTGGGGGGGTGGGGGTGCGGTCCTTGCCCCAATTCTATGCCATATTTTGTTACCTGGACCCACAGGCAATGCTGCTTGATCCCAGAGTAACGCACCTTCCTACCATAGCACTTTATATTGCTTTCTATCCATCCTCATCCTTTGCAGGCAATTCTCAAACGTATAATTTTCTTCTCAAAAACATCCCTCCCTACAGGACAATGGGACAGCTCAGTTCCTCTGTAACATGAACACACCCCTATTAGCCCAGAGGTTAGTGACCTTAAAAGCACAGCTCCAGACTAATACAACACTGTAAAGCAATTATACTTCAATTAAAAATTAATTTAAAAAACACAGCTCCAGCTTAATCACATCCACCAATATCTCTTTTCTCACCCATTTTGGTGATCTCTCTCTCCCAAAGCCCAGAGTCAAATCAAAGTTTCCGTTTTTAAGACAGAAGATTGCTGATGTCTTTGAAAAGACTTTTTCCCACGAGCAGTTTTCAAAATATTTAACAACAGATACAACAGGGATGTCAGTGAATCCAGATGCTGCTCATAAAAACAGATACCCCAGGATGAGCACATGCCAAGTTTCATCATCAGCTCTGGCTTTTCCCTCTTCTACTCCTAACTCTTAAATCTTAGGATCCAGTTGCATCTGGGGTACCTGCTTTCAGACACAAAACACCTGAGACCTTTTCAAATGATTGCTCATTTCCCCCTTCCCCCAATAAGGCCGCCAAACATTGTTTCTACTTCTGTATGAATGCCACATCCATTTAATTGCAACAGCTTAGGGCTGTATGGAGAAGGCGATGGCACCCCACTCCAGTACTCTTGCCTGGAAAATCCCATGGATGGAGGAGCCTGGTAGGCTGCAGTCCGTGGGGTCGCAAAGAATCGGACACGACTGAGCGACTTCACTTTCACTTTTCACTTTTATGCATTGGAGAAAGAAATGGCAACCCACTCCAATGTTCTTGCCTGGAGAATCCCAGGGACAGAGGAGCCTGGTGGGCTGCTGTCTGTGGGGTCGTCCAGAGTCGGACACGACTGAAGCGACTTAGCAGCAGCAGGGCAGTATACTTGCAGGAAAGCCACCACTGGTTCTGATTAAATGAAGCCTGGTGAGCATCTCCAAGTCTCCCTTCTTGCCTGCCCCTCTGCCAGTGCGATGAATGTGAGCTCTTGTGTATTGAGGAACATTAAGGAGAAGGGGAAGAGACTTTGACTTGGTTTTAAACTTCAAGCTCAAACCAGTTGGGAGCAGGTGGTGTGACAGGCCAACTTCAAAGCAAATTTTGCCCCAGAGCAAGTGAACAAGCAGGTGTGCCGAGAGCAAGCATCTGGGGTCCTGATGTGTCGTGCTGGACCCTAGACTTCTGGAAGTCCAGGACAGCGATGGGAATACGTGGGGCTCTGGGAAGACCTTCCATCTAATGTTCTCTGGGGCAGGTGCCAAGCCATCCCCTTTTGGGGGTGTCAGATGGTGACAGGTACAGGGCACTCAAGAACTGTTCCGCATGCCTTAGTGGTCGTCATGGCTTACGAATCCACGTGTCTTCCATGGGTCAGTCATCTGGCATAAGTCTTTTACGTACATTTGTTCATTGACTGTTTACCACAGCTCCAAGAGGTGGGCAGAGTTATTTCCCCCACCTTACAGATGAGGAAGATAAGGCTCAGAGGGAAGTTAAGAGGCTTGCCAAGGGCACGCAGCTAAGAAATAGCAGAAGTGAAGTGTTAGTCTCTCTGTCGCTTCTGACTCTGTGATCCCATGCCAGGGATCTTCTGTAGCCCACCAGGCTCCTCTGTCCATGGAATTTTCCAGGCAAGCATATTGGAATAGGTTGCCATTCTCTTCTCCAGGGGGTCTTCCTAACCCAGGGATCGAACTCAGGTCTTCTGCATTGCAGGCAGATTCTTTATCATCTAAGCCACCAGGGAAGTTCAAGAAGCAGCAGAACCCGTATTGAAACACACGTGGACTTGACTTAACCTCTCTCCTCTACTGCCTCCTCGCCCAGATCAACTTCCCTACTCTAGGGATGAATTAGGAAGCTTTTAATGCAAATAACAGAAAGCCTAAACTGGTACCAACAGTGAAGACATGATTTTGCTCAACAAGAAGTCCCAGGTAGAGTGGGTTTCAGGGCTGGGTGGACCCAGCAGTGCCACAGTGCCAACAGAGATGCAGATTCTTTCCTCCTCTTCACTCTGCTGTCCTTTGTGTGTGGTCCTTGCCATCAACAATGACATCTCTTGTGTCCTAGTTGGCTGTATATAGACCTGGCATGTCCCAGGGAAAAAAAGGTGGGGACATCTTTCTATCTCTTCACAGCAAGACAGCTTTCCCCGGAAGTTCTTCTCTCTCACTGTTCTTTGAGCTGACTGGGTTCAGCAGGGCAGTTGTCACCTGTGGGTGGGGGGCAGGTCTCTGGAGAGATCGCAGTCAGATGATAGGTGGGGTTGTAGTCATTCGAATGACAGCTGAGCTCAGTGTCCAGGATAGTTTCTTGTCTAGTGCTTCTGCTGGGAGGATTCAGCAGCAGATGGGTGGCCAGGCGTCCCTCTCGCCACATGCGTCCATCCCTTCCATGCAGTTCACTTGCTCGCAGCATGGCAGTCTCGGGGTACTCAGACACCTCACAGGGCCGCTGGCTTCCTCCAGAACAGATCTAGCTGGGAGCCGCAAGGCGTCTTAAGACCAAGCCTCAGGAGTCACACAGCATCACTGTCTCTGTATCTGTGAATCAAAATTCCATCTTAGGGCCAGCTCAAGTTCAAGGGTAGGGGAGACAACACAAAGGCATGAATACTGGGAAGTCTGATTTATTGATGGGGGGTGTGTGTGGGGGTGGTCTTTGGAAACTAGCCTTCTTCCTTCTAGCAAACTTCTTGTATGTCATTGGCCAGAACTGTGTCACAGGTCCATTCCTCCACCAATCAGTGCTCAGGATAACGGGGTTAGTAAGAGGAGCCATCACACCACAGGATGGATCACAGTAAGGGGTCAACATCATTGTATTACGAGCAGTCGCCAGGGCGGCCTGACCCTTGCTTTTCCCATACTATTATGAATTCACTGTGGTTGGTTCTTATGCTCCCCCAAAACCCAAACACCTTCTTATCTCCCTTCAAGACAGACCAGAGAATCAACAGTTGAGGACTGAGCCCAGTTCGGAACTTTGGCCAGTCCTCTGCCATAAAATATACTGAGCCTGGAGCAAGGTTCTCTTGAGATTTTTTTTCTTATGTTCAAGCTGTCCTCTAGGTGAGACGGACCAGCTTACTGTTAAAGCTCTGCCAAAAACCGATTTAGTTTCTGGGCTCCTGTGATGTTCTCCTGTGTCCACAGTTGCCTCTGCCTGAATCATAAGGTCAGCAAGTGAGAGGAGCATGCAGGTAGCCTGGATGAGAACTTGAACCAGAAGTCCAAAGACCTCTCATTAGCCAGGTGACAGACAAATGGCTGTTCCTAGATAAATGGCTTGACCTCTGCGAGTCTCAAACTCTTCATCCATAAATGATAATAATAAAATACAGAGCTGTTGTGAAGTTTCAATCAGATATTATCCAGAGATTTCCCTGGTGGTCCAGTGGTTAGGAGTCTGCCTGCCAATGCAGGGGACACGGATTTGATCCCTGCTCTGGGAAGATTCCACAAACTGCAGGGTAACTAAGCCCATGTGCCACACTACTGTGCCCACATGCCCTAGAGCCCGTGCTGCCCAAGAGAAGCCACCTCAATGAGAAGCCCGCACATCGCAGCTGGAGAGTAGCCCCCGCCCGCAATAACCAGAGAAAGCCTGAGCAGCAGCGAAGACCTAGTGCAGCCAAAAGTCACTCATTCATTCATTTAAAAAGCTATTATCCAGAAAAATGTATACACTGATACATAAATACAAGATATTCTTATGAGAGAAGGAGGAGGTAGACTAGTATCGTGGTCTGAAGGTGAGGGAGAGAATCAGAAGCCTGAGATTTGAGCTCTGCCCCTTCCCAGCTGTGTGTGTTCTCAAGGAAATGACGCCCATCTCTAATTCTCAATTTCCTTATTAATAAAAGGAGGGTCCAGTGAGAAGTCCTGCATATCTGTCTCATAGAATCAGGGGAAGTTCCATTGAGATAAAAGATGTGAATGAGGTTTGAAACCCATCCAAGGCCCTACTGATGGGAGAGGAAGCAGCAGAGAGTAGGTAGTTTTCAAAAGGGCACAGCATGGGCATCCCTGGAGGCTCAGTCAGTAAAGAATCTGCCTGCCATGCAGGAGACCTGGGTTTGATCCCTGGATCGGGAAGATCCCCTGGAGAAGGAAATGGCAACTGGCTCCAGCATTCTTGCCTGGAGAGGCCCATGGACAGAGGAGCTGGGGCGCTGCAGTCCATGGGTTTGCAAAGAGTTGGATGTGACTGAGTGGCTAAACTGCAGCGTGGGTTACAGTGGGTAGGGAGTATGTCTTAGGCAGAGTCCCCAGAAGCAGATCCTGAGACAAAGTGTCCAGTACAAGTAGTTACTTTGGGAGATGATCTTAGGAAAACCTGGAGGAGCATGGGAAAGCGAGGCAGGGAAGGGAGCCAGATGGCCATACAGGGTACCTAGTCAAGCAAGTTTCATGCATGGGCTTTGGGGCTTAATTCCACTGGGGAACTGTGGGAATCAGTGTACACCACACACCCGAGAGTAACCCACCCAGGGGCGAGGAAGGCGGGACATTAATTCTCTGACAATTTCCGTTTGCTTGTGAGCAAGCCGAGCGGGCTCCAGTGGCTAGAGACAGTTCCTGCCAAAGAATTTCAACTGCTGGCCTTTGCACGTTCAGCCAGCACGCTGAAAACGAAGATGTGACAGAAACAGACAGGGACAGTCACGAACAGCGTCACTATACATAGACGACCAGTTACCTCTTAGATCCAGCCTACTGACAAGGCAGGATAGAGTATAACCACAGTCACTTCCAAGGCTGTCCACAGCCCAGGGGGTGTTGTCTTGTTCAATCCTCCCCACAATCTATGGAGTTAAACAAGGTAAAGACACTAGAGTGTTTTGCCCAGTGTCGGGCGTGGAGTGAGCCCTTGATTGCAATTAGACATTCTTGTCATTTTTTTTAAAAAGATTATTTATTTATTTGGCTGAGTGGAGTCTTCGCTGTATCATGTGGGCTCTAGTTCCCTGACCAGGGATCAAACCTCGGCCTGCACTGGGAGCTCAGAGGCTTAGCCACTGGGCCACCAGGGAAGTCCCGTCTTCTTGCCATCTTTATCATTGCAAAGGAAGGGGCTTAACTCAAATTTGTTCTCTCTGGTCCTCACTGGCTTTTGAGGAGCTCCATTCAACATTCAAATTTCTCCTTCTTTAAAAGGGGATCCCGACTTCCTTTCCCCTCTCTCCGTTTTCCACAGGGTAATCATTATGAGTGCTGGGCATTTGGGGTCCCTTAGCACGAAGGTTCAGGGCAGCCATAACTTTCTGAAGTCCATCATACTCCATCCTGGTCTAGGGCCTCCTCACCCTCTTCTCAAATCTGGCTTCCATGCATCTGGAAGTCCTTCTCATCCCACCCAAATGCCCATAAGCCTCTTTTTATTAGTCTTTTTCCACGTCCTCCACAACCCCCAGTCATTTTACAATGATGACTTCAGAGATATTTAATACATATATAAAGGAATCCTTGCTGTTGAGAGTAAAGACGGGAAATTCATTTTCTTCCTTCCTTCCTTTTTTTTCTTAAACATACAGAAGAGCTCTTTTTAATGTGCATTTCAGAAGTATCAGAAAATGTGGAAAGCAAAAGAGGAAATGTGTAAAAACATCCACAAACCAAGGAGGTGACTAACTCTAAAAGTTTAAATGTCATTTTAAGCATGTTACTCTGCTTCAAGATTCACGGGTATTCTTTGACTATTTTAAATAATTTAATTATTTTCACTTATTTTTAAAAGGCAAATATTCACATGGTTCCCATGTTCAAAGCTACAGAAGCATAACAAGTAAAAAATTTGCCTCCTACATTTGTCCCTACAACTCCATTCCCCACCCCAGAGGAAACCTTTCTCCTTTTCTACACATATTCTAGACCCACTGCTATGAATCTTAGCTTTTTCTTTAGTAATATATCTCAGAAATGGGGTTCCTTTTTCCTCCTTTTAATGGCTATATAGTATTCCACTCTTGGGATTAAATCATGATTTATCTAACCACTTCCCTACAGCTGAGTATTTTAAATCCCTTGTATGGACTTCCCTGGGGGTCCAGCAGTTGAGACTCCAAGCTTCCAGTACAGGGGGCAGGGATGTGATCCCTGGTCAGGGACTAAGATCCCGCTTGCCATGCAGTGCAGGCAAAATAATAATAATAATAATACCTTGTAGATGCATGGCTGTGCAAATTCACAAATTCACAAACTATTTTGTAACCTTTTTTTAAACTTAGTGATGTGTGTGTACCCACGTGTAAGAGAGAGACGGAGACTGAGAGAAAATTAATGAATAAAGTTCTACACCATCAAGGGATGTCAGGCATGTTTCCTTTTGCAGATGTATCCTTGTTTTAACCCATCCTTAATTTGGGAGTGATTGGTTGTTTCCACCACTGTCCAATTAAAAAATCATTGCAGAATTACACCTACTTTGTGACAAACAAGAAAGTCATTTTCAACCATGAGATTCCACGCAAAACAGTGCAATGAATCAAAACGCCACTCAATTGGGCATTAAGGAGACTAAAAAGAATGAGAAGAACCCAGGTATCAAGAGCTCGGGTTTTGTTTTTTTTGTTTTATTTTGTTTTTTAAGTCAATAACGTGTTAGAGATCCTTCTGAGTTATTTTTTTTCCTCCAATAGACTCAATGTTTTAACTCAGACTGGGCAAATAAATTATTTATAAATGACATTCCTTTCTTTTAAAATAAACACCCTTCCTCCAGAAATTTAGATAAATAAAATGTCATCTATTTATCAAATGGACTCTTCATGCCTAATAACCCGCGGCTCAGCTAAAGGAATTGTTATCTACCAGCTAGGTCAAAAGTGCAAGAGTCCAGACTTATTAAATCTAAGTCGAGCCAGGCCATTGATTAGGCCTTGGAAGGAAGAGTGGTAGGGAGGGGCCTGTGGACACCTCAGTTCCCGGGGTCTTCTCCACTCCAAGATGATACCATTTTCCCTGGCCTCGGCTTGTGTGTTTAACAATGTTTGTGTAGCACTCAGATAAAAGGAGCAGGGTGAGACTTAAGTGGTTGTTAAAATTGTCGGCCCCAAAGTCATCAGAATTCCGATTGATAACCCGCACTTACAGTGAGAGGAGAATTTGTTTTCTTAGGGAGGCTGATTTTCCCTTTTTAATGACTGGGAAAACTTCCACTCCACTCTGTGGCATTTTTGGTCAATATATATATGTATGTATAATCTTTTTTGTTTCTGTAAGAGTTGAGCTTCTGAGCTAGCAGAAAGGGCTCATAGATATCCTGAACTGGAAGGTCAGGAAAGGCGGGGTTCAGGAACATAGGGTCTTAGAGTGATGGTACGGTCATGGAACCTGAGGCCCAGGGAGGGGGAGGGGTCACCCTGGACATGATGAATTGGGGTCAGCTCTGGGATCAGAACCCCAGTTCTTTTTACTTAATTTTTTTTTTTAAGATATTTTTGATGTGGACCGTTTTTAAAGTCTTAATTGAATTTGTTACAATATTGCTCTGTTTTGGTATTTTGGCCAGGAGGCACGTGGCATCTTAGCTCCCTGACCCAGGATAGAAGCAGGGATCCTTAAGCCCTGGGCCACCAGGGAAGTCCCAGGACCCCAGTTCTTCACTCTTAGTCCATTTCACTTTCCCTTAGTGGTTCCTTGACTCTCCTGTTTAGCCCTTGCCAATCTCCCCATTTAGCAGGTGGGTAAACTGAGTGAGAGTCGTGTGTGCTTAGTCGCTCAATTGGCTCTGACTCTGTGGGACCCCATGGACTGTAGCCCCCTAGATTCCTCTGGCCATGGGATTTTTCAGGCAAGAGTGCTGGAGTGGGTTGCCATTTCCTCCTCCAGAGGATCTTCTTAACCCAGGGACTGAACCCAAGTCACCTGTGTCTCCTGCACTGCAGGCAGGTTCTTTACCCGCTGAGCCATCAGGGAAGCCAAGTAAGAGATGACCCCACCATAATTCAAAGCTAACATCCACAGTGCCTAACTTTTGTTCTGCATCAGCTCTACTCCTCAGAAGCCTCGACGCTTATTTCCACATTCTACTAGACTCAAAACCAGTCTAAGGTTTAAAAATATCTAGCCATGTGGAGAGAATGGATAGACAGTTCTGGAATCAGTGGAAACAATTCATCCCCTCCTGGAGTTTTTAGGAGTCAGATCCCACCATCACGGCTTCTTTGCTCTGTGGACGTGGGGAGTGGGTCTTTCTTGACCTTAGTCTCCTCAGCTGTAAATCAAGGATTATAATGATCCATATAGATCATATAGAATTTGATCCATATAGAATGGATCTATATGGATCTATATGATCCATATAGAATTTTGAGAAGGAAATTAAATAATGCATGTAAAGTTATATGACATGGATTAAATGAAAAAAATTGAAAAATCAATTCTTAGGAAATTCTGTGGTGGTCCAGGAGTTAGGACTCTGAGTTCTCATTGCCAAGGGCCTGGGTTCGATCCCTGGTTGGGGAACTAAAATCCCATAAGCCACGCAGTGCAACCAAAAAATAAATCTATACTTAGCATATTGCCTGCCTCCCAGGAAGCCCTCAATAACATTCTGGATATTAGCCTTGAACTATGGTGGGGTCATCTCTTAGTTGGGCTTCCCTGATGGCTCAGCAGGTAAAGAATCCCATTGCAACACAGGAGACCCCAGTTTGATTCCTGGGTCGGGAAGATGCGCTGGAGAAGGGATTGGCTACCCCCTCCAGTATTCTTGGGCTTCCCTTGTGGCTCAGTTGGTGAAGAATCCGCCTGCAGTGTGGGAGACCTGGGTTTGATCCCTGGGTTGGGAAGATCCCCTGGAGAAAGAAAAGGCTACCCTCTCCAGTATTCTGGGCTGGAGAATCCCATTGGCTATATACCCTGTGGGGTTGCAAAGAGTCGGATACGACTCAGCGACTTTCACTCACTCATCTCAATACTTGGCTTCCCTGACGGCTCAGTGGGTAAAGAATCTGCCTGCAAGGCAGGAGAACACAGGAGACTTGGGTTAAGTTATTACTATTATTACTGTTGCCATTAATATTGTTGAAAGGTTTGTGGCATTGGGCAAATCATTTCACTTCCTAGGCAATGGTTCCTCTCCTGCAAAACAAGTTTACTAACTACTTGAAGGGATTATTTCAGGAGTAAATGAAATAATACATACACAATTCTTCTTGACACAGTATCTGACACATGATAAGCAGTCTCCTTTTTTTTTTTTTTGGCTAGGCAGCAGGCCATGTGGGATCTTAGTTACCCAACCAGAGATCGAACAACTGCCCCTGAAAGTGAGGAGTCTTAACCACTGGACCACCAGGGAAGCCCCTGACACATGATGAATGTGAAACAAATGGCAGGTATAATATCTACCCGTGATACTTACCTGTAAGAAACACAAAAGGTCATGATAGTATTTATGATGATGTCACTTTGCAGGACTTATGTGCCTTTAGGAGCTTCTTCTCGGAGTGAGTGGCAGGTTTGCCTGCGGCAGCGCTGTCATTGTGAGTGACCATGTGAATGATCCGGGTAAGTATTAAAATTGCCGGTGCTACAGGTCAGAGGTTCTGATTCGTATGGTTAGGCTGGAGCTTGGGATTCAGTGTTCGGGACCCATCCATTGGATGACAGGGTAGCAGATGACCCCAGATACCCACTTGGGGCAGTAATGCCATAAAAGTAGAGCTGTTTGGCATGAGGCCAAAGAAGTATTCATGAATTAATTGATTTGTTCGTTCATCCTTCAAGGAGTTACCCGTGCCTGTGAGCTCTAGGCGCTGCAGAGGAGCTGGCCATGCAGAGTCCATGCAAGGCCCGCCCCGGAGACTACAGGTTGCGGTTCTGAAGATTGAGCCAACAGGTTCTGTGTCCAGCTGTGACGAGTTTCGACTTCTCCCTTCTCTCTGAAGCCAGCCTGCAGGTTTTCTGCAGGATAGTCGTGGGTTAAGAACACCTACTTCTGGTGTTTCCTTTAAGGATTTTGGCAAGGGAGGGCAATAATTAGCCTTCTCTAAAATGGCTCAGGGCCCCCGAACCTCAGCCTCTTTGTAATGGGACCTCTGGCTCCCCTTCCCCACGGCCCCAGGTCTCAGTGGCCCCAACTGTCAGAAGGTTTCAAAGACCATTTGGAATTACTTAGCCCCAGGGTCATTGGGCCTCTCTCCAGCCCACTGAGATGCCCAGTTTCGCCATTTTCCTGTTTCAGCTTCGCTGGATTTGTTCATTCATAATAGCAACCAAATGTCCCCCAGGCCTAAAAGGCCCTCTTTCTCGTTCCCCTTTTCGACGAGGCTATCTACATTAGCTCCGGGCCCCTTGGAACAACCTCTCATTGCAAACCCACCTAATTGATTTCTCCAGACTCGCTGTTCTTGCTGACTCGTCCTAGGCAGCTCATTATCAGAACTGGAAATCTGAGCAGAGAACACACCCCGCTCACTCACTGTGGCCCCACTCAGGGGGAACAGG
>SJYC01020088.1:0-47368 GCA_006408675.1 Madoqua kirkii | reverse complement strand
AGGAGGTGACTAACTCTAAAAGTTTAAATGTCATTTTAAGCATGTTACTCTGCTTCAAGATTCACGGGTATTCTTTGACTATTTTAAATAATTTAATTATTTTCACTTATTTTTAAAAGGCAAATATTCACATGGTTCCCATGTTCAAAGCTACAGAAGCATAACAAGTAAAAAATTTGCCTCCTACATTTGTCCCTACAACTCCATTCCCCACCCCAGAGGAAACCTTTCTCCTTTTCTACACATATTCTAGACCCACTGCTATGAATCTTAGCTTTTTCTTTAGTAATATATCTCAGAAATGGGGTTCCTTTTTCCTCCTTTTAATGGCTATATAGTATTCCACTCTTGGGATTAAATCATGATTTATCTAACCACTTCCCTACAGCTGAGTATTTTAAATCCCTTGTATGGACTTCCCTGGGGGTCCAGCAGTTGAGACTCCAAGCTTCCAGTACAGGGGGCAGGGATGTGATCCCTGGTCAGGGAACTAAGATCCCGCTTGCCATGCAGTGCAGGCAAAATAATAATAATAATAATACCTTGTAGATGCATGGCTGTGCAAATTCACAAATTCACAAACTATTTTGTAACCTTTTTTTAAACTTAGTGATGTGTGTGTACCCACGTGTAAGAGAGAGACGGAGACTGAGAGAAAATTAATGAATAAAGTTCTACACCATCAAGGGATGTCAGGCATGTTTCCTTTTGCAGATGTATCCTTGTTTTAACCCATCCTTAATTTGGGAGTGATTGGTTGTTTCCACCACTGTCCAATTAAAAAATCATTGCAGAATTACACCTACTTTGTGACAAACAAGAAAGTCATTTTCAACCATGAGATTCCACGCAAAACAGTGCAATGAATCAAAACGCCACTCAATTGGGCATTAAGGAGACTAAAAAGAATGAGAAGAACCCAGGTATCAAGAGCTCGGGTTTTGTTTTTTTTGTTTTATTTTGTTTTTTAAGTCAATAACGTGTTAGAGATCCTTCTGAGTTATTTTTTTTCCTCCAATAGACTCAATGTTTTAACTCAGACTGGGCAAATAAATTATTTATAAATGACATTCCTTTCTTTTAAAATAAACACCCTTCCTCCAGAAATTTAGATAAATAAAATGTCATCTATTTATCAAATGGACTCTTCATGCCTAATAACCCGCGGCTCAGCTAAAGGAATTGTTATCTACCAGCTAGGTCAAAAGTGCAAGAGTCCAGACTTATTAAATCTAAGTCGAGCCAGGCCATTGATTAGGCCTGTGGAAGGAAGAGTGGTAGGGAGGGGCCTGTGGACACCTCAGTTCCCGGGGTCTTCTCCACTCCAAGATGATACCATTTTCCCTGGCCTCGGCTTGTGTGTTTAACAATGTTTGTGTAGCACTCAGATAAAAGGAGCAGGGTGAGACTTAAGTGGTTGTTAAAATTGTCGGCCCCAAAGTCATCAGAATTCCGATTGATAACCCGCACTTACAGTGAGAGGAGAATTTGTTTTCTTAGGGAGGCTGATTTTCCCTTTTTAATGACTGGGAAAACTTCCACTCCACTCTGTGGCATTTTTGGTCAATATATATATGTATGTATAATCTTTTTTGTTTCTGTAAGAGTTGAGCTTCTGAGCTAGCAGAAAGGGCTCATAGATATCCTGAACTGGAAGGTCAGGAAAGGCGGGGTTCAGGAACATAGGGTCTTAGAGTGATGGTACGGTCATGGAACCTGAGGCCCAGGGAGGGGGAGGGGTCACCCTGGACATGATGAATTGGGGTCAGCTCTGGGATCAGAACCCCAGTTCTTTTTACTTAATTTTTTTTTTTAAGATATTTTTGATGTGGACCGTTTTTAAAGTCTTAATTGAATTTGTTACAATATTGCTCTGTTTTGGTATTTTGGCCAGGAGGCACGTGGCATCTTAGCTCCCTGACCCAGGATAGAAGCAGGGATCCTTAAGCCCTGGGCCACCAGGGAAGTCCCAGGACCCCAGTTCTTCACTCTTAGTCCATTTCACTTTCCCTTAGTGGTTCCTTGACTCTCCTGTTTAGCCCTTGCCAATCTCCCCATTTAGCAGGTGGGTAAACTGAGTGAGAGTCGTGTGTGCTTAGTCGCTCAATTGGCTCTGACTCTGTGGGACCCCATGGACTGTAGCCCCCTAGATTCCTCTGGCCATGGGATTTTTCAGGCAAGAGTGCTGGAGTGGGTTGCCATTTCCTCCTCCAGAGGATCTTCTTAACCCAGGGACTGAACCCAAGTCACCTGTGTCTCCTGCACTGCAGGCAGGTTCTTTACCCGCTGAGCCATCAGGGAAGCCAAGTAAGAGATGACCCCACCATAATTCAAAGCTAACATCCACAGTGCCTAACTTTTGTTCTGCATCAGCTCTACTCCTCAGAAGCCTCGACGCTTATTTCCACATTCTACTAGACTCAAAACCAGTCTAAGGTTTAAAAATATCTAGCCATGTGGAGAGAATGGATAGACAGTTCTGGAATCAGTGGAAACAATTCATCCCCTCCTGGAGTTTTTAGGAGTCAGATCCCACCATCACGGCTTCTTTGCTCTGTGGACGTGGGGAGTGGGTCTTTCTTGACCTTAGTCTCCTCAGCTGTAAATCAAGGATTATAATGATCCATATAGATCATATAGAATTTGATCCATATAGAATGGATCTATATGGATCTATATGATCCATATAGAATTTTGAGAAGGAAATTAAATAATGCATGTAAAGTTATATGACATGGATTAAATGAAAAAAATTGAAAAATCAATTCTTAGGAAATTCTGTGGTGGTCCAGGAGTTAGGACTCTGAGTTCTCATTGCCAAGGGCCTGGGTTCGATCCCTGGTTGGGGAACTAAAATCCCATAAGCCACGCAGTGCAACCAAAAAATAAATCTATACTTAGCATATTGCCTGCCTCCCAGGAAGCCCTCAATAACATTCTGGATATTAGCCTTGAACTATGGTGGGGTCATCTCTTAGTTGGGCTTCCCTGATGGCTCAGCAGGTAAAGAATCCCATTGCAACACAGGAGACCCCAGTTTGATTCCTGGGTCGGGAAGATGCGCTGGAGAAGGGATTGGCTACCCCCTCCAGTATTCTTGGGCTTCCCTTGTGGCTCAGTTGGTGAAGAATCCGCCTGCAGTGTGGGAGACCTGGGTTTGATCCCTGGGTTGGGAAGATCCCCTGGAGAAAGAAAAGGCTACCCTCTCCAGTATTCTGGGCTGGAGAATCCCATTGGCTATATACCCTGTGGGGTTGCAAAGAGTCGGATACGACTCAGCGACTTTCACTCACTCATCTCAATACTTGGCTTCCCTGACGGCTCAGTGGGTAAAGAATCTGCCTGCAAGGCAGGAGAACACAGGAGACTTGGGTTAAGTTATTACTATTATTACTGTTGCCATTAATATTGTTGAAAGGTTTGTGGCATTGGGCAAATCATTTCACTTCCTAGGCAATGGTTCCTCTCCTGCAAAACAAGTTTACTAACTACTTGAAGGGATTATTTCAGGAGTAAATGAAATAATACATACACAATTCTTCTTGACACAGTATCTGACACATGATAAGCAGTCTCCTTTTTTTTTTTTTTGGCTAGGCAGCAGGCCATGTGGGATCTTAGTTACCCAACCAGAGATCGAACAACTGCCCCTGAAAGTGAGGAGTCTTAACCACTGGACCACCAGGGAAGCCCCTGACACATGATGAATGTGAAACAAATGGCAGGTATAATATCTACCCGTGATACTTACCTGTAAGAAACACAAAAGGTCATGATAGTATTTATGATGATGTCACTTTGCAGGACTTATGTGCCTTTAGGAGCTTCTTCTCGGAGTGAGTGGCAGGTTTGCCTGCGGCAGCGCTGTCATTGTGAGTGACCATGTGAATGATCCGGGTAAGTATTAAAATTGCCGGTGCTACAGGTCAGAGGTTCTGATTCGTATGGTTAGGCTGGAGCTTGGGATTCAGTGTTCGGGACCCATCCATTGGATGACAGGGTAGCAGATGACCCCAGATACCCACTTGGGGCAGTAATGCCATAAAAGTAGAGCTGTTTGGCATGAGGCCAAAGAAGTATTCATGAATTAATTGATTTGTTCGTTCATCCTTCAAGGAGTTACCCGTGCCTGTGAGCTCTAGGCGCTGCAGAGGAGCTGGCCATGCAGAGTCCATGCAAGGCCGCCCCGGAGACTACAGGTTGCGGTTCTGAAGATTGAGCCAACAGGTTCTGTGTCCAGCTGTGACGAGTTTCGACTTCTCCCTTCTCTCTGAAGCCAGCCTGCAGGTTTTCTGCAGGATAGTCGTGGGTTAAGAACACCTACTTCTGGTGTTTCCTTTAAGGATTTTGGCAAGGGAGGGCAATAATTAGCCTTCTCTAAAATGGCTCAGGGCCCCCGAACCTCAGCCTCTTTGTAATGGGACCTCTGGCTCCCCTTCCCCACGGCCCCAGGTCTCAGTGGCCCCAACTGTCAGAAGGTTTCAAAGACCATTTGGAATTACTTAGCCCCAGGGTCATTGGGCCTCTCTCCAGCCCACTGAGATGCCCAGTTTCGCCATTTTCCTGTTTCAGCTTCGCTGGATTTGTTCATTCATAATAGCAACCAAATGTCCCCCAGGCCTAAAAGGCCCTCTTTCTCGTTCCCCTTTTCGACGAGGCTATCTACATTAGCTCCGGGCCCCTTGGAACAACCTCTCATTGCAAACCCACCTAATTGATTTCTCCAGACTCGCTGTTCTTGCTGACTCGTCCTAGGCAGCTCATTATCAGAACTGGAAATCTGAGCAGAGAACACACCCCGCTCACTCACTGTGGCCCCACTCAGGGGGAACAGGGTGTCATCTGGGTTTATGAACCCCCGGAATCCAGAACCATGGCTGCAAGGGCAAAGAAAGCCTCTGGGGAGCTCTAAAGCAAGAGCCTTGAAAGGGACACGGACTTGAACTTTCTGCATCTTTTTCTCTTGGCCAGTGGGAGAACCATGCATCACTGTAAGCGGTGAAAGTATTAATACTTTGTTGTGGAAGAGCTTCGAACATACGCAGGAGGAGGAAGGATGGTGCAATGAAACATGGCGACTTCGTCACTCACCTTCATATCTATATATTTAATTTTATTGAAGTCGAGGTGATTTACAGTGCTGAATTAATTTCTTCTGTGCAGCAAAATGACTCAGTTATTCATATATATGTATTCTTTCCCATATGGTTTATTAAAGGATATTGACTATAGTTCCCTGTGTCTCTCCATCCTATTTATTACCCAGCTTCAAACATCGACCTTTCAAACCCTTCAGACTCTGTATTTCTGCCTCCCAGTATTAACTTCTTGATGTATACACAGCATTGTTTTAGTGTGTATGTAACACACACACAGAGAGATGCATACACATAAAGAAAATGGAATCCTTAAAATATATACTACTTTAAATCTACATTCCTCCCATAGAATGGATTTTTAGTGACTGTGTAGTACTCCATCTATAGCTAAAACATCATTTTACCAGTCTCCCATTTTGGCACCTCTAAATTTTCAATTTTCTGTGTGTTATTGCATATATCATGGCTATGGACATTTTTATATAAAAATACTTATCCATATTTCTGAGGATTTCTTTAAAAAAATTTTTTTATTAATTAATTTTTTTTGACTGTGCTGGGTCTCTGTTGCTGTGCAAGGCTTTTCCCCAGATGCACTGACTTCTCGCGGTGGTGGCTTCTCTTGTTGTGGAACACGGGCTCTGGGGCACGCAGGCTTCAGTAGCTGCAGTTCTCGGGCTCTAGAGCACAGGCTCAGTTGTTGTGGCGCATGGGCCCAGGTGGCCCTCAGCATGTAGTTATCTTCCCGGACCGGGGATCAAACCCATGTCTCCTGCATTGGCAGGCAGATTCTTTACCGCTGAGCCACCAGGGAAGCCCTTTTGGGGGCTTGTTTAGAAAACTTTCCTAGAAGTGGAACAGTCATCGTGTGCACTTTTTAAAATAAGCTGGAAACTGCCAAAGCACCTCCAAGAGAGTTGTTTTCATTTCCAGTCCCCCCAGTACTGGCAAAGAAAGCTTGCTGTTTCAGTTGCAATCAGTTTCCAGAGGCCCCCGACTTTGAAGGGCCCAGAGACTCGGCCTGTAGTTCTCACTGTAAATTTCCTTCCCTAAATAAGAGCACTCTGAGGAGAGAGGAAAGGAGGGGATGAGAAATGGTGATGGGTATAGTGGGAAGAGAGAATGACGATAAGAAGAAAGGAAGGAGGGAAGAAGGGAAGGAGGCAGGGAAGGATGGATCATACAGGGACAGGGAAAGAGAAGATGGGATCGAAAGAAGGTGGAAATGGAAGAGACCAAGAGAACAGCGATGGGGGTGATTAGTCTTTTTGCTAGAAGCTTCGGGGAAGGAGGCCGTGAGAGGCAGAGAGACCACTGGTCATTCTTATTCTAAGAAAGAAGGCGATCCTGTGGTTCCAGAACCCTTCACCCAGCTGCTCACCCGCCTGCTGCGCTGGCCACCCCGCTTGAACAGATTCCACAGGCCCTGCCCGCCTGTCCCTGGGGGAGACATCCTAGAAACCTGCACCTTGCAGTTTGTCAAGAGGATGCTCTGTGTTTATAAACCCAAATACCGTTTGGGGAAGAAAACAAATACAAGGGAAACTTATAAAAATTACGTGGTGACACTTGGAGGGTGGGATGGGGGTGAGGAATGGAATAGACAGGATGATCCCTTAAACTTGACTGCACCCTGGCAGGGAAGACCACACGGGGAGCCAGGACCAAAAATAGAAGAGCCTCATCTCATCCCCGGGTTCCTGTTTGTCCGGCGGGTCCGATGTCGCCCAGCCCTCCATCCTGAAAGCCTGCCCCTCCACACAAAACGGAGAGTGACCGCAGGGCTCTGGGAGACCATTTAAGGCTTTGAAAACCTCCAGCTCTGAAACACCAGTCTGGTGACACCCCCGTGCCAAGGGCAGATGAGCGTGTTTTGTCCCTGGGACGTGTGCTATCTCTGATTGGAATGTAAGAGCTGTCTGAGCTTCTTATCCTCTTTCTCTCTCTCCCTCCCTCCATTTCTGTCCTAAGCAGCTAAAATGACCCTGAGCAAAACTTGACCCTGCACCACCCCCAGGACAGCAACCCTACCGATGCCCTTTGTTGTTGTTGTTCAGTTGCCAAATCTCCTTTGGGTGGGTGGGTAGGGCGTCCTGTAATTAGTGATGAAAAACCCATACCTTTCAAATGCTTCATTAAGTCAAGCAAAATAAAAATGCAAAGTTAAGAGCGGCTTCCATTGAGAGCTCCATTTGCGATTCAAAAGGGGGCAGAATATAAAAAGGTATGTAAACCGCGAACCTGGACAAGGGCAGAGGTGGGGAGAGAAACCGGAGGAGGACTAGTGAGGGGCCATTCCGTATCAGACTCTTCTGTTAGACAGTTTTCTATTGCATTTATGCTCAGTCATTTTAAAAAATCTGTTGTTATTGTGCTGGTAGTGGTTGTCATTATTATTGTTTAAAGCCTCGTGGCCCTGGTTTGAATCCTGCTCTACTAGCTGTGAAGATGGGGTATGTGACTTCACTAGATGTCGGCTGTAAAACGGGGCGATGGGGCTGTTTGCCTTGCCAGGCTGTTGTAAAGAACAGTTCAGAGCATGCAAACCTCTTGGCATCAACTTGGCACGTGTGGTCAATAAATGGTCCCCATCATCATCATCACCCTCACCACCATCATCACCATCATCCTTAGTGTTCCTGTCTGTGGCTGTGGCTCTGCCCACAAAGTCCCTGGTTGATTGTTTGTTTCCTGAAGGCCAGGAAACCCCTGTAATGTCACCCACCGGCTATTCTTTGAAGTAGGGCTGCCTGCTCTCCCGACTGGGGAGGGAGGGAGCCATGTGTTACGATCCTGAAGCATATAGATCTTCCCCCGCAGATCATTAGGCTCACGTTTGTCACATTTATTTTAAAGAAACTGGTAGGGAGTGGGTGGGTGAGGTTAATTGCTCGATGGATGCCGGGCAGCCCTGTTCTCCAGATGGGAGGAGGTTCAACAGGGCCTGGAGTGACCCCAGAGGCACAGCTGAAGCCCCAGCCCGTAGCCCTGACTATAGACACAAGACTCTCAGCCTGGATTGGGGAAGCTGGGGACTACGTTTCTCACCCTTGGGACACTGGGCTAAGCAGAGAATCTGAGTAGTTTGCTTTCAGTTCTTAGCGGAGCTGGGGAAAGCGCCAGCCTCCACTCTATACTCATAGCGAGTCAGGCTGGACTCCTCCATACCCCCTTTCATTCTGTTTGGAACGCTTCTCCGGGGCACGAATCATTTCAAAGAGTGGGGAGGAAACGACAAGATCTGACACTTGTCCTTCAGGTGACACACTGGTCCCCAAGACAAGTTAGTGAAAGCAACCTCTCCCTCCATCAAGGGTCAGACTTCCCAACAGACTTTTATCACGAGCCTTCTGTGCGCCTGCATGGGCCACAGCGAGGGCCACTGGAGCCGACGTTCCTACAGCCGAGTGACTCTAGGACGTCGCTTATTGAAACCTCCAATGGTCGGTCTATCTGCAAAATGGGGAGATTAAGAGTTCCCACCTTGTAGGCATTTTTTGAAAGGTTAAAACACAAAAGTGCTCAGTAACTGTAGCTACTGTAACACCACCACTGCTGCCATCATCATCATCATTAAGACCCAACATTAGCTTCCTCCTGAGAGTCCTCTCCTAGCACCCAAACTGCCCATTTTCACCCAAAGAAATCAATTCGCAACACAGTAAGGCTCAGCCCTTGCAGAAAATCAGGAACACAGAGCAGTCCTGGATAAATTGGTTGGAAATTAACTCCCGGTGGATAGAGGGAGGTGACATATCTATCCAATGCTGATTTTCTGACCACCAAAAATACTCCTTTTTACGGACCTGCTGGGGCTCTATAGATTAACAACCTTGGCCCAGTACTCAGACACTCATCGCCCCCACCCCGGCAAAGCTCCCCAGTCCCCAGGAGAAGGTGTGACTTCAGACATAATGGTAAGGATGAGGGGGGCGGGAGGCCGGAATGCAGGCCTGTGTGTGAGGTGATTGTAACCAGAAACACCTCGGCAGGCTTCTCGCTGCTGTCCGGAGCGGCAGCTGGCAAGCAGCCGGGCCGGGAGCTGGGAGCCGGCCCGAGGTGCCCGGGCTCGCCGCTGATCGCCCCTCCTGGGCCCGGCCTGCGATAGCTTATCGGGCCCACTCCGGGGGCGCCCCGTGCTGGAAACCGGAAACGCGGCTGGAGGCCAGGGGATGCTTCATGGAGCGATCTGTGCACGGTGCGCCGGCACCAGCTTTTAGACTCCGCGCGCGGGCCTTCGTCCATCCACCGGCAGCCAGGTAAGGCACCAGGTGGGTGGAGAGGGACGGGACGATGCGCCTCGGCTTCTCGGCAGTGTTCGCTACGGGCCAGTGAAGTGCTGGCCTTTTAGAGGCACGAAGAGCTGGGGAGGGAGTGGGTTGAGAAAACAAGCAGGGATGCCAGGGGCCGGTGCAACCTCTGAGCACCTGGACTTCAGTGTGGGGGTGGCGTGAACGCAAGGAGAGGAGCGACAGTGCTGGGACGCACCCTGTGCCCCCCAAGTTGTCAGTAAGAGGGCACCTGCTTGGGGTACCCGACCTCCGACGTGCTTTCCCACAGCTGGTCAGAGACTCCCGGGTTCCGGTGGTGACGCTGTGTTCAGCTGTGCGCCAGCATGCGTTTTAAGGCACCTGTGATTTAGGGGTGGTGGACCCTAAAGTAGAGGTTGATCTTGGTGCATAGAGAATGACAGGGATTCGGGGTCTGAAGCCCTGGGTTTCGATCCAGATTCTCCACTTTCTACTGTGCACTCTTGGGCTGACTGCTTAACCTCTCTGGGTCCGGCGCCTTCATCTTGAAAGGAGACAGTCTAAGCGCGACTAAGTGGGTTATCGGAGTTTATTAATATAAGATGATTTGTAAGACCCTTATAAAATAGAAAAGAACATATTTTGGGGTTCAGTCATTATTCGGAAATTTGGGCACTGTGTTGGGAGTCAGTCGGCTCTGGGTTGAGTGCTCCCCCCGGAAGGAAGGTCCGGGTGGGAATAAACAGGTAGAACCCTGGCCTGCTTCTTCTGCTCTGAGCAGATGTCCCCAGACCCGGGGAAAGACGTTTGGGAGGAATTGCGGCGGGAGGCAGAGTTCCGCCACCAAGGGTGCCAGACTTCAACCAAGTGCACCCCAAGCCTCTAAGTCCAGCATCGTAAACAAGTCGCTCGGGACTGGGTCCCTGGGAGATTGCGGGCAATGCCTGGTCCCCAACGCGTGGTCACAAGGCTCGCCCTCGCATGGGGCCAGCCGCTCGCTCCCGGAGCGTGTCGAGTTCACTCAGGACAGCCGGAGACCCGCGGGCAGACGCGCAGACAGACAGACGCCGCGGTGCCGGGCGGTCTCTGGCTGCGCCTGGGTCCGCGAATCAAAGGAGGGGCGGGCGAACTCCTCTCACCCTCTCACCCTGCTTTGCTGGCCCGCTCTCCTCTGAGGCTCCGGAGAGTCAGCTCACGTGGCCCCCAAGCCCCGCGGCGTCCTGGGGTCCCTCCCTAGGGCACTGGTCAGTGTTTACGCTCCGTCTCTTCGCTTTAAGCCAGGGACTTTCACCTGCCCAGGGACCCCGAAAAATTGTATGCAGAATCGCCTATTTGAATGCTTCCTCCCCCACCCCCACCCCTCTTTCTTTCCCGATTCGGAGGAAGTCCATCCTTTTATCTGCTTCTCACTGGGATTCACAGACCCCCAAAAATTAAGAACCATCCTTCCCCATCAAGAGCTCCAAGTCTTATTCTGGATGCAAGGTGGAACATTATAGATTTTGTGTTCTCCTATATATACCTTCAAAATCAGTTTACTGTGAAAGAGATGACACAGGTTGGTCCGCACCCAGGGACACATGCACAATCTACAAAAAAAAAAAAAGTCTTTTCCAAAAGTTTAAAGGGAAACTGAGGCTCAGAGAAGCTTTGCTGCTGGCTCAGGGTCAGACAGCCAGTTAGAGGCTGGAAGCAAAGCTCAGGCTCCTTGGATCTTAATCTAAAGCTTTAAGAATCCTGAGTGTCATGAGTACACTATATGGCCAAGTCACCTCCAACATGGGATTAAGGAGGTGGCTTCTGGTCATTGATACCCTTCAATGGAGCAAGCTAACCTGGTTTGAAGGAAAAAACTCGGGTGGAGTGAGCAGCTGCCATCAGAATGGGAAAGTGAAAGACCTAGCTTAGCTCTTGCCTTAATTAGAGGACTTTTTACCTTTTGGATCCACCAAGAAACTAATAGAAACCATTTTCTCCAGAACAAGACCAATGTTTTTTGTTGGCAAACACATAAGTTTGCCAATAGTATCCAGTGTTCCACAGACCTCTGACCGTCACCCCTGTAATGATGTTAAGAACCTTCATTTTAACTGAAAGAGAAAGGCAGATTTGGGGGGACCCCCTCGGAGCACGTTCTCTCCGAAGAGGCTTGTCCCAGGGAATGTATGGGATACTCATCCACACACGTGTAGACATATACACAATCCAAGGGCACACGGCGCAACTACTGGCGCGATTTCGCGCACTCCTGGCTCCGTACCCACATCCAAGTTGCGGGTCGCTAGGAAAAAAAAGTTCAAGTCGCCAGCCCACGGCCAGCAGAAGTGGTCTTTAACACCCAGGCCCCTTTAGCCTCATTGTTTATCCATCTGAACGACTCCCCTGCCCCGGCCCACTCCCACCCCCCACCTTTCCGAGGTCGACTATAAAAATAAACTATTTTTCCTTGTTAATAAATCTCCGCCCGGCGCCCTCTTTTAAAGAACTCAAAAAAAAAAAAAAAAATCACTGCGCCCAGCGCAAGCGAGCAGAGAGATTAATCTCGAAGCAGGATTTATGTGGCGCGGGCATCCTCAAACAATTGGAGTCATAAAGTGAAATGAGATTCGGAGGCCGTGGGGGAGGGGGAGGACCTCTGGAACCACAAACACGTTGGTGTAGCTAAACAATGTGGAAACTCTTAAAGACCGTTTTTCTGCAGACATCTTGCAGTCTCGGCGCTTCCCTGTCAGCCCGCGGGAAAGGGAGAGAGATATATTAACTGAAGACACAATCTAAAATTACTTATGGGTTTTAAACATGCGGGCAATGGGGGCGGGGGTGCTGATAAACTGTTGTCCATATTTCCTTCTCTCGGTGTATTATTTCCAAGATATTTCACCCCATTCCCAATGTCCTCTCCCTCCCCGCCCCTTCTTTTCTCTCTCCATTCATTACGTTGACTAGTGTGCAGTGGCCGAAGTCTGGCGGGATTGGAGACCAGTCGGCAGGACCTGGTTTGCGTGTATGCGCGGGGCGCAATTTTGCCTGTGCGTAAAGACGCGGGTGGGGCGCACGGCGCGGAGGCACAGGAGCTCAGATCGGTCATATCCGCCCCTGGGATGACCTTTCTCAGGACCCTTTCGGCCGTTACCTGCAGACATTCTAGATTCTTAGAGGCGCTAGAAATTTTGAGGAGCATATTTAAGCGCGGCCTTGGCGAACCTTTCCTTTCTCGCAACGGAGAAGGAACACGAATACCCAAGCAGCTATGGGTCCCAGGCCTGATCTGGACATTTAGAGCTAGTTACGGCTCCTTCAAGTTTCCAGGCATAGTCTGGCTGCACTGTTGAGCTTCAGACGTTCAGCTAGTGGAGAAGGGGACCCTCCGAGTGGTTGGAAGGACTTGTGTAAAACTGTAGCAAGCTGAAGGAATGGGTGGCCCAGGACGCCCCCCTCCCACACGCATCGTACCCTGGAGCGATGCCGACATCCAGAGCAAAAGACTCACACCGTCGTGAAAGACCTGCAGGAACTAGGCCCGAGTTAATTAGCCTGTGTGAGCTCCAGTTTGCTCGTCTGTAAAATGGGAACATAACCAGCACCTACCCCCCAATAAATGAATATAAAGCTCGATGAAAAGTGTAGGTGGTCAATGATGGCAGATGTTTTTGTGGTTTTCACTTGTTAGGACTGAGTTGTGAGAGCCTGGCAGGGCCCACAAGACTGCCCTTTTATTCTACAGAAGGGACGTAGTCTCCAGGAGGGAGGGAATTAGGATACACTTAAAGACTGAAAATCTGATTTCTGGATTCATTCATTGATTCAATAAATAGCCCATTAGTTTTGATCTCCGTTCTGAACCCTGGGGACCCAGCTGTGGCCAGGAGAGCTATCCGTCCTATCCCCCAGCCCACTGATCACTAGTAGAGACCCTTGAGAGGAACAGTGTCTAATTTGGTGCCAAACTCTAGCCTGCACATTTCCTTAACGCCTTTCTGGCCACAGCTGGGACGCTCGGCGGACAGAATCCCGCCCCTACGAGGCACGCAAACGTGGAAGTCGCCAAGAAAAAAAAAGATAGAAAACCCCGCAAAGGCTGGAGACATTCTCCTCCACGGAGGACACCTCTGTGGCCGCTGCTGAGCGCCAGCCTGTGACCCGAAGCACAGCTTCGCCCAGGCCGCCGGCTGCCGCTGTCGCCCTAGCGGGGCAGGCGTCCAGCAAAACAGTTCTAAACGTGTCTGGGCTCGATTCCGAAGTGTGAGGCAATCCCTCCGGCCCACGCTTCAGGAGGACACTTTATTTAGGCCGGGCAGCTCTCGTCCCTGCCACTTATGTCATTTTTTCTTGGTGTGCGGGGGCAAATGTTCTCCTCTTGCGCCCAGCGACCTTCTTTTCTGAGTGACCTCCCCGCCTTCGGCCCCCTTGGAGACAGGGATTTACGTCCCCCGATCCCCGGGGATGGGGGGGTGGGGTGCACCTTGGCCTCTGAGAAAAAGTGTTCGCTAGGACCGTGTTCTCAGTGCCTCTCGAGTGTGGCCTCTCGAGTGAGGCAGACTTTCCAGCTCAAACCGCCCTCTTTGAATTAAAACAAAACGAAACACAACCCCCCCCCCTTTTTTTTTTAAACTGTGGCTAGAAATCTACAAATTCCCCTACCCTATGTCTCTTGAACTATCTGGCGAAATCGCCAAGTATCCAGATGTTACCCTGAGTTTTCCAGAACTTACTGATTTTGCCAGGGGATCCAAAACTGTTCTTATGGGGACAGCTGTCCAGACTGCATTAGCAAGAATGAATGGTCCCTTCCTCGGGCTATGACTCTGAAGATTACACAGTCTTCTTAATTTTCCAGATGCTTCGAGAATGTCTTCCTTTGCCAAATTTCCAGGGCTCCCTGAAGGGTGGGATGGAGGGAGAGAAAAATGGATGCGATGTGGAGGCTGATGAGGAGGGTCCATCTTGACCTCTTCTCAGAGCTTGTGGGCTTTCAGGGTGCTCTCTTGACCTAAGAAAAAGCCTCAGAGCCAGGTTTTTGAAATGGAGGTACCACCCCCTCCCCACATACCACACACAACCCCCCACCCCTTGTACACACAGACATAGAAAATTAAAGCGCTCCTTCCAGCTGTCCAGAAATTAGTTCTCTCAAATTTCCCTAACAACTGAGATGACTAAGTGTATATGGGAGAGGGCAAACTAAGCCCCAAATCTCAAAATAATTTTCTGAGTTCTTTTCGACTCTGTTCTTTCTAGGAAGATGTAGAGACACCTTTTATCTTGAAAGGCAAAAGACAAACAAACCCCTCCCCCCCAAGTATGTGTTTGTTTTCAACAACTTTCTCCCTGCACTTAGCAGCCTAGAGCTCCTCAAACCCAGTGGAGGCGAGTGGGCAGTGGTGGGAGCGTCGGCTCAGGGTATGGGACAATGTGGTCAGTTTTTCAGCTTTGGGAAAAGATGGTCAGATCTCACCCAGAGCAAATATGGCTTTGCAGCATCCCAGGCACCAATTTCTGATTCTTCCGTTTCCTTAGGCGAGAGGGGTTCTGGCAGCTCTGTACCCCTGACCGAGCCCAAGGATAGAGGCCGGGTCTACATTAGCAAAGCACAAGGGTTCCTCAACAATTCGGATAGTTGGAAAGGAAAACCAGCCATCACACTGGGGTGCAGGGGGTGGAACAGTCTGGGGGCACTGGGTCTTCATTCATCTCAAAGTTGTAGATCTCTGCTTGGAAACAGGAAAGTCTGAAAGCCGAGACTTTTAGAAGTCCCCTCCTCTGGGGCTCCTTGAGGACTGGAGTTGGTTACTGTCCTCCAGTTGTAGGGGGACATTTTTGAGGGCACAGTGGTCCCTTGACTTTTGGAGCTGGAAAGAGGGGATTAAATTTTGTCTATGGTTGTCCCCTTTGCCCCAACCAGCAGCACACAAAGAGGAGGGAAGGTTATTATGTGGTAAGGGGTTATCCACTGCTTCATTGTCTGCAGGAAGCCTGTGAAGTTTAACCAAGTCACAGATGTGGCCCTGGATCATTACTGGGGTTCTAGAGACTTTATAGTCGATGTTCATAGTTGCCTTTCCCTTAGAAGATGCTGAGATTTTATTGCGTGCATCCCAAGGATATTCCCAGCTCCCAAACCCTAAACTAGAATCTGTTTCCCACCAGTTGTTCCCCACCTACCTACTAACTCCAATTAAACTGAAGTACCTCGGTGTGGGATTGGGAATGTAGTTATCAAAATTCAGGGTTCTACAGTCTGAATCCCTGAACTGTATCATTCTCCTTACTGGCTAAGTGACTGTGGGCAAGCTATTTAACCTCTCTGAACTCCTTCTCATCTGTGAACCAGGATAACAACGATAAGAACGCCTCCTTCACACGGCTGTTAGGAGGAACCAGCCAAGGAAGAGGGCAGGAGGAGGGAATAGCCAGACCACAGTCAGGTCTGATGGCTGAGTTCTTAGCTGGAGGTTTGCAGACGCTGGCACATCCTGGCCAGATGGTGCCAACATAATAAAATAAATATAAACTGATGGGCTATTCCAGAAGCAACAGTGTGTGGTGTGGGGTATCTTCCTACTTCAGCTGTATGGGTGGATGTCTGCTTCCTCCTGCCAAGTGCTAAGCAATGGGTTCCAATCCAAGCCCTGCCTTTTTCTAGCTGGGTAACTGAGCAACTGCCTTATGCTCTCTGTGCCTCGCCTGCGCAGTAGAAGTGGTTGTGCAGATCAAACAAGTAGGTGCCTTGCACATGGCGGTGAGATTGAGAGATACAATATCACAGCACGTCGTAACAAACACATAAGCAAGCCTAACACAATATACACATCCTAATGGAAGGTAAACGCGGTATAATATCCGATATTACGATGTGTTATATTGTATTATAATCCTGGGCACACGTGTGCGCACTGGGAGGGACGGACTGCCGTAGCCAGGACGTGCTTCGCCACTGTAGTGCCCGTAGGGGACACTGGGGCTTGCTCTCCCACCTTTTCTCCAGCGGTTGCCAGCTGGGGTTTCGCAGCAGCGCGCGCGCACGAAGCTTGGCCAAAAGCAGAAACTTTCGCTTTCACCGCGTGGCGCTGCTCTAGCCGGCTGCACCCCGCCTGGGCAAGGTTTCAGGAGGCTCCCGGAATCGTTGGCTCCGTCCGGTCATTCTGGGTGGCACCCAGTAGCCCTCGGGCACCATGGAGACGGTGCGTCGGAGGGAATCTGTGTCTGAGCGCGAGGCAGTGCTTTGCAAACCCCCGCTGCCGGGATCGCGCCGACCTCGGTGAAGCTTGGGGGCGGCCAAGAGAGGACCTGAAAATATACCAACCCGTTCTTTCCACTTTGTGCTTTCTCATCCGCGCCGAGAGCCGGCAGAAACTGCTTGGAGATGACAAGGTTGGAAGCAAGGCTATTTATTTCTTTGACGCGCGGCTTCTCCGGACGTGGCCAGTCCCGCGGATGTTCTCTCTGACCAACACTGAGAAATGATTTGGGGGAATCTTTTCTTTGGCCCTCTAAAGGCACCCGCACAACTGTTTGCGGCGGTAGAAGCATGGCGAGAAGACCAAATCGCTGGTACACTGAACAATGTGCCCAAAGGATCATACCCCTATAGAGGTACTTATGCACCCCAGATCCGAGAGCGTCGGCGCGTGGGCACGGAATTATTCTCACATCCTCAATCACTGGCCTATGTTTTCTACACTTTCTGGCACGGATATTTCTATTATCTCTGTGGACAGAATCGTCTTGGGACACACACAATTATTTGCACGCGTGTTAGCGCGTATACACTTCATTATCCACACACAAACTAGGGCACACCCGCAGCCATCTCGCTTCTGCTGGCGCGAGCAAACGCGCACGCCTGCCTCAGGCTGTTAAGAGGCGAGCGAGGGCCAGGTCTCTTATCTTCTCGGGGAAAAGCCCAGAGTTTAGAGGGAAAAACTCTCTGGAGTCTACGTTGGTTCTTTGTTGTTGTGGTTCTTTTTTTTTTTTTTTTCCCTCGGACAGAGGTCAGAAGTCAGTTTCCTCGCTAGGAAAGACGGCGGGGACAAAGGGCCAGGCAGCGGGTCACCAGTTTTGAACCGAGGTCCAGGAATGGTTCTAGGGTGACGGGCGGGCTGTGAGCCCCGATCCCTCGGAACAATCTCCCTGCCTCCCCGAGGTCCGAGAGCCAGGTGGGACAACGGGGAGGGATCTACTAAGGCCTGCTCCCAGAGGCTCGAGGAGCTGCGTTTATTTTCTAGTTATTCTTGGCCGCTTTCCATGCGATTATTTGTAGCAGCGCAGGGAACTTCTGGGAGAGCGGGTGCCTTGCGGGGGTTGGGGTGGGGGGTCCCTTTGCCCGGCCCCACGAGTTTTATGACATCGAAGCTCGGAGGGTGAAATTACAGGCGGCATCAAGATGTGTAAATTATAGGTTTGTGTTGTAAAGAGGCCTAAGCGCGGTCGCTGGAGAAAGGCGGGTTTGTGGGTTCCAAGCTGATTCCGAGCCCGGTGCGGCGCGCGCCAATGCGCCCTGGGCGTTCGCGGAATCCATCCCCAGGCGCGGCAGCTCGGGCGCCCAGGCGCTGGAAAAAACGGTGTCCCGTACCGGGTGGCCTCGCCAGCCTGAGAGGAAGAGACCAGGCGGATCTCTGGCGCCCAAGGCCCTCAGGCCTCGCAGCCAGAACCGCGGGAACTGGGGCCCTGCCTCCCCGGCCCACTCTCACGAGCTGCCTTTAGCTCCGGCTTGCTAAAATTAGGTTTAATCGAAGATACTTTTTTATGCCTAGTGGTGGGCAAACTATCCTTTAGATGTCTCTTCGACTACAAAAGTGGAGCGCATTGGAGACTGTTTCGGCAACATTTCAGTTACAGGGCTGTTTGACTTCACTTCTCATCACTTAGCTTTTCCTGGATCTCTTCTTTCTTTTCTCCTCTGGGTCTTATCTTTTTTCCCCCTCCCTTTCCCCTCTTCTCTCCTCCCAGTCCCTCCCTGTCTCCCACCTGTCATCTTTCTCTTTTTCTTGCCCTTCTTTTTGTCCTCACCTTGGAGGTATTTCCACACTCTCCTTTCTTGGTAAAGTCTTTTTCATTAATTAAACTGTTTGGCATATTTCCTTTTGTTCCTCACCCTTTCCTCTTTTTAAAAACTTTCTTCCCCCCTTCCCTCCTTTTTCCTTTGTGCTTAGGTTCTCCACTTCTTGGAGACTTGGAATGTGCAGCAGTTGAACTTACACTTTCTTGATTACAAGAAATTCAACTAAAGCAGGTCCCATTGGCCTGGAGAAAAGCAGCAGAAGGGAAGCAGACACTTAAATAACAGCCCCCAGAAGCCCTGGCCTTTGGTTAGCACCAACCTCTCCAGGACCCAGTGTACTGTAGAGGAGAAGGGGGCTGGAGGATTAATAAGAACTCAAACGTTCCATAGGCAACGGGACTGTCCACTTGGATGGGGTAAAAAAATATGTATATATACAGCTATCAGCAGTCCACCTTGTGTGTTATCAGGCAAATGTACACACCAAGATCTGGGATGCGCGTTGGATTCCCATCTTTGTGTGATCTGAGAACCCAGGAGAAAACCTTGCCAAGAGTTAGCAAGAATTTCAAGAAGGCAAACAAACCACCCAAAGTTAAAATCTTTCTGAGACCACCTAACTCCCTTCCTTGATGTGAGATTTTTTTTTCCTCCCCTCTGAGCCCAGGTCTCCCTCTTCTCAGCAGCTGTTCATCCATTGTTATATTTATTAGGTAAATATAAACCCCATAAATATGCCTGAATGAAAACCTTCATGTTCCCTAATATGCTGTTCAGAGTCACCAACATTCATCTTCCAACCGTTTGACTCCTTTGGTTTGACAAAGAGTGTAAGAATTCTACACTCTGGCCCCTTCCCCTAAGTGATGAGAATATTAACATCTGACCATTGTGCCCCCATAAGTAGCCTCTACCCCACCCACCTCTCCAAAGCTTCCTTATTAATAAGAGGTCATTTCCTCCCAGGCCTTAAACTCACCTTGCAATTCAGACCAGACAGGGAGAAAATGTTGACATCTCTGGGCCAGTGGCAATACCAGGGTAATTGCAGCCTCATGCAGGGAGAGGTCCCCCAGGGACTTGTGCTTCTAAGAATGGGAAGACGTGGGTGCACCTGCATGTCAATCAAGGAGGCTGGCTCAAGGACAGAAATGCTGGTAGCAGCCTCCCTGTTCATTTTCCTGAGCACATGCTCTGTAAGTCTGACTTTCTGCAATGACCCGAGCAGCTAGCTAGCTGATGAGTTCTATTTTTTTTTTTTTAAGTCATTGATTGCCTAGTATTCGTGAAGCTAGAAACCTATAAGAAGACTGGTAAAGATGAAAACATGTAATTAACTCGCAGCGCTAATGAAGGTGTGGGAAACCTTGGTGGGGAGTGGGTACATGGTTACAACCAATCCAGGGGCAATTTGGCAAACCCATTAAAAATAAGAGAGGACAACCCTTTAACCTAGCCATTTTCTTCCCTGAGGTCTTGATCCTACTGGGGAAGGATCATTACCGGTGTAATCACACACATGCAAAATGATGTCCCTCTAGGGATAGTCAATAAAGCGCTGTTATAATAGCAGAAGTGGGTAAATGACTTGACAAATATCAATAGGGATCTGGTTAAACTAAGGGTGGTAAAAAGAATATTAAAATATTATGCTGCTAGAAAAAAAAGATGGAGGGCTTTCTGTATGTACAGATAAGCAGAGATTTCTGAGAGGTAAGTAAAAAATGATTAAAACCAAAAGACAGAAGGGTTTGTAAAGGATGCTACAATGTGCCAGAGAAAATACAATTGCATGTGTGTAGTGTGTACAATTGTGTGTGCTTACGTTCTACAGACCTGAAGGAGGGCATGGCAACCCACTCCAGTATTCTTGCCTGGAGAATCCCCTTGGACAGAGGAACCTGGTGGGCTACAGTCTATGGGGTTGCAAAGAGTTGGAACAGGCTGAGCTAGTAAGCGCAGCACAGCACAGGCTCTACAGAAGGGCATATAGAACCCTGTCACCATAGTTACTTCCAGAGGCTAACTGGGGTTAAGGGAGGAAAATTTGCTTTCACTGTCTACTATTTCCTACTCTTTCAATTGTTTTGCCTTTTGCGTGTTTGTGCCAAAATAATTTTTTAAAGTATTTTATTGTTCTTATTTATTTTTAGTTTTTGGCTGTGCCCCATGACATGTGGGATCTTAGTTTTCTGACCAGGGATTGTAACCACGCCCCCTGCATTGGATGATGAAGTCTTAACCACTGGACTGCCAGGGAAGTCCCCCAAAATAATTGTAAATGAATTGAAAAAAATTAAAGAAAGTGGTTGTTGTCCATGTGGTCATTTTCCCAGCAGCCCCCATATCACTCTCTTCTGCCCTCCTTTCTCTTCCAGAATCCTAGTCACCACCTGATGAGCACTCACCACGCACAGAGGCTGGGCCAACCCACTTCCAAAACATCTCATTTCATCCTCACATCAGTTCTCCCATAGAGGCACACTCAAACCCATTTTACAGGTGGGTAAACTGAGGCTCTTAGAGGCACATCTCCTGCTCAAGGCCATACACTTGTTAAGATGCTTTCTATCCCAGAGAGCCTGTTTCCTAAACCAAATAACTGCAATTTAACTGATCTCCACTTTAGCATCTTCCTCTTGGTCAACTTTTTTTTCTTTTTCTAACTCCTCTATTTCCTGTCCTGTCCCAGGATTCTCACCCCATGCTCTACCACTCAAAAGTGGATGAATGCAAATAAAATAATTGAAAGAGAACAAATAGGTCCAGACCAAGGCAGGTCAGCTAGGTTCCAATGTAAATCCGAAGATCGTTGGCCAGACTACATGGTAGCAGATGGCACTGAGAGATGGACTTGAACGTGGCAACAGAATTAGGCAGGCACACCCCTCAGCCCTTCTTCACAGGAAGCCTGTCCATGGACTCGGGGCTTCAGAAGGATTTGGTCCCAACTCCTGTCTTGCTCCAGCTCCTACAGCCATTCCCAGAAATCCTAGCTGGTCTTCATTCCTGGAGCCAGCTCTAAGCCCTGAAAGGTAATGGGGTGTGAGAATATGGTTTTGGAAAATTGCTCGGTTAAGATCCGGATGAGGAGCTAGGGTTCCTGTGGGGGGAGTCCTTTAACATAGGAGCTGGGCAGTTACCAAACTTCCTCTTATCTGAGGATTGGGCTTCTGCGTGTGATGCCTTTCAGCTTCAAATGCATTCCTTTGCTACCAGAGCAACGCCCCAGGAAGATACCAGGAATCCTATTTATTGCCCGCTGGGACTAACTCATGGCCAAGTCAGCAAATAGAACTTGAGCACTGAGGATATCCAAGGTGCCCACTGTCCATCCAAAATGCTAAGGTGTGTCAGTTTTGTATAGGCATGCATATTATTAAAATTCAATTCAAACCCTGTTTCAGGAGTGACACGGTGCAAATCTGTCTCCATCTCAGTTGCTTCTACAGATTTTTGGTTTCCTTCTTCCCGGGCAATCCCAACTGTGGCTCCTTTCTTGTATATTTTCTGGACATAATCTATGCATAATTAGTTTCTTCTTAGTTGAAACTTTTAGACTCAATGTATAGCCACAGACTATTGTGTGAGAGCCCAGGTGCCTGTATTCACATACTGGGCTGAGACTCTTGTTTTGTGACTTTGAGCAAATTCCTCAACTTCTCTGCCTTGGTTTTCTCATCTGTAAAATGGGATGGTTACCTGCCTTAAAGGTTTCCTCTGAGAAGTAAATGTGACAAAACATGCTAAGCATCTAGAATTTTGCCTGCTGCAAAGAAAACATGCAATGAATATCAGCTTTAAATATTAGAGTGAGTAATAAATTATTCATCCAGACCATTGCTGGAAAAATAAGTGAGGAATTAAGTTTCTCCCGTCAGAACAACTATCTTACAATTGCAATATTTGAAAAAGGGGAATGATGCTAAAGATCTCTAATTCTGGCTTCTTACAAATAGAGAAGTGAGGGTTGTGTTTACAAAATATAACTGATATTTCTGTTCCTCAGATGTGTGTGTGTGTTATCAAAAGTTGAAGGTAATGCCTGAACCCAGACTCTGGTTGCTTTGAATGTGGGTCGGCCTCACTAAGCAGTGAAATTTGTATTAAACTTGATAATGTTTGTGGTCATATTAAAAAGTAGAGTGACATTACGAATTTAAATAAATTTAAGGCTGTAGCACACACTATAATCCCATGGACCAATGAGTCTGGAGGGCTAAATGAGCCTGGGGTTGCAAACAAGCCAGACTCGACTTAGTGACTAAATAGCAACAACAATACATACTATCAACGACTGACTTTTTAAATTTATTCTTCTGCATAAAAATTCCTTCCCTTTCATAAGTGGGTTCTAACGCTGTTTACTTAAGTTGGCTGCTGCCTCTGTACCAGGGTTTTCTGTGTGGCCGTAGGAAGATGGTATTTCCTCTATTCTTTCGGGAGAACTGGCAGGTTGGCAGCAGAGGGCTTTCTCAGGCCAGGTCTGTGGTTTAGGGTGTGGCTGGCAGTCTCTGTACCTTATGGAGATAAATAGTGAATGCTGGGTTCCTCCCTGGAGATGCGTTTTGTAAACAATTTCATAGTTCTTTGCAAAGCTCATCATACAGTTGGATGGTAAACGATGCTTTTTTCTTTCTTGGTTATTAGTAAGTCAAATCCATCCCTCCAGCCTTCCAGGAAAGAAGCCAAAAACATAGGAGGACATAGGAGAGCAAGATCACAACTATGCTGAGTGCAAGCTTCTCATAGCAACATGAACAAAGACTCTATGTGCTTTTTCTTTGCACTTGGAAAAAAGTCTTTAAATACATAGTGCGTAGATTAATAGATCAAATTCCTGTGTACTTAACACCCAGAAAAAGAACTTCACATATTAACATGTGGTCATATCTGTTGCAAATCTTTTTTTTTTTTTTTTTACTAACAAGTAAAATATTATAAAGTTGAAGTGCTTTTCCCTTTTCTGATCTCATCTCCATATTTCTTCCTTTTCTTAGAGGTAACCACTATTGTAATTTTGGGGAAGCCTAGCAGTCCACATTTTAATATTTCTATAAAATATGCACTTCTTCAAAAGCAGTACAGAAATGTGGTTGGGTCTTTTTGAATTTGCATGAGCCTCCTACTCTGCATACAGTTTTCTGAGTTGCTTCTTTCACTCAATGTTAATTTCTGAGTTTAATTTATATTGCTAAATATATATGTGACCTAATTGAGAATATTATATAAGTATATTTAATTCACTTTGGGTGCTACATAACAATTCATTCTAGACTAATAAATTGAGGCTAACATATGCATACCACTCTCCGTGTACCAAGCACTGTTCTAAGCATTCTCTCTAATGAATTTACTTTATCCTTATACCTATGAGATAGCTGCTGTTGTCTGTTTGATTTTGGCCATGTCATTAGCAAGCAGAATCTTAGTTCCCTGACCAGGGATTGAACCTGTGACCACTGAGTGCAAAGTCTTAACCATCGGACTGCCAAGATAGTTGCTACTGTTATTCTCATTATCCAGACAAGAAGACTAAGGCATACAGGGTTGAGTTACTAGGTCACTTTCTCTGTTGATGGATATGTAGATTGTTTCCCTTTTTCACCACTATAAACAATGATACAGTGAACATCTTACCTGCTGCTTCTTATATACCAGTTATTATTCTGTGCATAAGAGTTTCTATCAATTAGATACCCAAAACAATTTGGGAGACTTAAAATATGTACACTGCTGAGTTCAGTGTACATAAAAAACATTTCTTTTTGGCCACACCACATGGCATGTAGGATCTTAATTCCCTGACCAGGGATTGAACTTGAGCCCTCTGCATTGGCAGTGGAGAGTCTTAACCACTGGACCACCAGGAAATCCCACTAAAGATTTTCAATGTCATGTTTGTATATGTGATCTCAGGCAGCCTTTGCTTTACCAAGCTTCACTTTCTTCCTTTGTATAATAAAACGAGGATGTAAGAGCTAGCTTATAAAAGTTGAGGTGGGGATTAAAAGACCTATACATGGTAAACACTCTGTAACTAGTAGCCACGATAATAGTAAGAATATTGTCTAATCAAGGATACACTTTCTAAAGTTAAATGACTTTTAGGCCCAAATTGGACAATTCTTAATCAGCAATAGGAACCTGTTAAATTTTTATATCAAACCACAGCAGATAACCCAGAGGGGGCAAAATGAAGCAGAACCTTGAAATATAGAATTGGGACACTCTGAGGCAGCTGGTGACTTCTGTGTTACCCTAGGCAGATTACTTGACTTTTCTGGGTGTCTAGTTCTCCAGATCTCAAGGAAAAAATAATTATACTTTTTACCCTTGCAACATAAGGTTGCTATGAAGAAATATAGGTGGGTGGGCGAAGGTGATTTCTTTATGAATTATTGAAAATAAAAGATTTTCAAGATATTGTTTTCTGTCCTTTAGATTTGGCTGGACATCTAGAAACAATTTTTTTTTCCTATTGTCTATCTATCCAAAGTATTTCAGAAAAAAGTATAATTTAACTTTTGAAATTGGGTTTCTGTAGGAGATACGGGAACACATTCTAATGGTGTGCTAGGGAATTTTTCTAATTAGTGTGCCAACTTCAGGTTCGTGAAAATGCAAAGACTTTGTTTTCTACATAAACTATTTTAGGTAGTAAAAAGATGAGAGGGAGAGGAAAATACAGAGATAGAACTCTATCCAACCATTGTTTTGCAAACAATTGGTTGCTTGATGGGATTTAATTAGTTGTTTGCAAAACATCTTGCCTGACCAAATTCATTGTCTTGCCTTTGTCTCTCTACCACTGCTGCCAAGATGTTATAACCCCAACCAGTTGTGTTTGAAATTTCTTCAATCAGTTATCAGCTAAATTCAGCTTCTTTTTATGTCAAAAATAGCTCACTGGTAGCCAACTGGCTTCTCTTCAAACTGGTTTGTCTGAGGCTGGAGCCTACCGGAAATGCTCCAGCCCCGCTCCTAGCCGAGACCCCACTGATGTCAGCTGGACTCGGGCCATTTTCATTTGCTAATAAAGCCCCAGAATCCATAGTGAAAGAACTGATGAAAGATGCTGGTTGCTGCTGGTTGCCAGGAAACACTGCAACATCTCCTCTGGGGAAGGGAGAAAATCAGAAAGAAACTGAACCAGGGTCCAAAAGTTTTCTTTCAGCCAAGTCCTAATGGAACACTGGTCTTCCCTGACGGCTCAGGTGGTAAAGAATCTGCCTGCCATGCAGGAGACAGAAGTTCAATCCTTGGGTCGGGAGGATCCCCTGGAGGAGGAAATGGCAACCCACTCCAGTACTCTTGCAACTAACAGCGTCCCTGGTGGCTCAGAGGTAAAAGCGTCTGCCTGGAATGCAGGAGACCTGGGTTCAATCCCTGGGTTGGAAGACCCCCTGGAGGAGGAAATGGCAACCCACTCCAGTACTCTTGCCTGGAGAATCCCATGAAGGGAGGAGCCTGGTAGGCTACAGTCCACTGGGTCGCAAAGAGTCGGACATGACTGAGCGACTTCACTTTCACTTTAGCAACTAAACCACCACCACCAAAGGTATACTGGCTGGCTTGGCTTCCAAAGATGGTGTGGGAAGAACCTGGTTGGAGAGAGAAAGAGAGAGAGAGTACAAGAAAGAGAGAGATTGGAAGCAAGTCAACGAAGAAATAGATGTTTTTTATTTGTGTAAATTAGCTAGGGGAAGAATGGAAACTGGGCATTCCTCAAAGGAAGAGAAGGGGTTTTGTATCCTCAAGTAGGATAAGGAAATGGCAATACACTCCGGTGTTCTTACCTAGAGAATGTCATGGACAGAGGAGCCTGGCGGGCTATGGTCCATCGGGTTGCACAGAGTTGAACTTGACAGAAGTGACTTAGCATGCACGCACGCACGCACACACGCATCCTCGGGTGGGGTGAGAGGGAGCCTGCTGTCTGCAGGTAGTTGTATCATGTCAGGCAGAAGTCCTGCTTTGTTGATGTCATTATTTGGAGGTTAAGTGCGGTTTAAGGAGTTGTGTATGGGTGTCAAGCTGACAAGGCATGGTGTGGGGACTTGGTCCTGAGTTTGTGTGCATTTATATATTATGAAAATCATTCCTTCCTTAGATTTAGTGCTTATCAAACTCACTTCATGATTTTTGCTGTATCTAAGCTCTCTCAATTCTATTTTTTTTAAATAGTGATTTCTTTACTTATGTATTTGGCTGCACTGGATCTTAGTTGTTGCATGCAAACTCTTAGTTATGGCATGGCGGATCTAATTCCCTGACTAGGGATCGAACCTGGGCCCCCTGCACTGCAGTGCAGAGTCTTAGCCACTGGACCACCAGGGAAGTCCCTGTTTTCTTTTTTATTCACTTTTCTAGAAGCGACTTAGCAGCAGACCTGAATAGTCACTCTGGGCTCATTCTAAGCAAGGTGAGTATAGTGGGTTAGTCTTTTAAAAAAATAATGCTCATGAAAATGACTATAGAAATATTAACCTGTTTTCCTAAAGTTTATCTGGTTGCAGTTAAAATCACCACAGGAATGGCCAGAGGGTGATGGTTGAAAACAAAGGATTTGGTGTCAGTCAGACCTAAATGAAATTCCGGCTTTAACATTTAACAGCTGTGTGAATTTGTCCAAGTTACATTTTGAGCCTCAGTTTTCCCCATCAGTAAAATGGGGATAATCATGTCATCTCTATGGGGTTATTGTGAGAATTAAAAAGATGAGGCATGTTAAGTGTTTGCTGAACAAGTGCCTGGCATATCCAACTGTCCTCAAGAGGTAAGTAAAAGTATGTTATAGGCTGAATTGTGTCCTTTAAAAACTCATATGTTGGATTTTTAACCTCTGGTCCCTCAGCATGTAACTATATCTGGAGACAAGTCTTTTAAAGAAGTGATTAAGGCAAAATGAGGTCCTACAGGTGAGCCCTAGTCCATTCTGACTGGGGTCCCCATAGAAGCAGAGATTAGGGCACACGCAAAAACACAGAGGAAAGACTGAGAAGACCCAGGGAGAATGCAGCCACCTAAAAGCAAAGGAAGGACTCAGAAGAAACCCAGATCTTCGACTTCCAGCCTCCAGAACTGTGATTTCCATTTCAGTTTCTGCTGTTTAAGCTCCCCACACCCACGCCAGTCTGTGGTACTTTGCTATCGCAAGCTGAGCGACTAATATAAAGCGTATAGACTGTTCGCAGCAGTCTCTGCTTTCTAGTCCTGGTGATTAGCCACGCACAGGCATGGATTTAGGCTTTATTTAGATCCAAGATGATGACACACAAACCACAAAAAATAGTGTGGAAAGTGGGTTGAAGCACTGCCTTCCTGGCAAATTCACAGAAATGTTGTCATCTACAAATGTGGTTATCACACAAGAAGGGTGACTAATCCCCAGTGAGTGTAACTCATCATAATTTTTAGGTAAAGATTTTAGGATTTGGTGAAATGCAGTCATTTTTAATTAGGCTGAACTGTTCTAAATAGCTTCTGGCTCAGATTCATGGTTCAGGATGCCGTTAATGTTGTCAGATGTTTCTAATGGTTTCTCAGGCCTGAGAAATTCATGTTCATCTGAAAATCTTTTATCAGCTACTCTCTCTTGGCAAATGCCATTAACCTCCTATCCTCATTACCACATGCCCTTCCAATCACCAACTAGACTGCTGATATGCTTTAGTGAATTCCAAAACACTTCTTAATTATGATTACCAGTCAGTGTCTATATATTTTACCCACATGACTGAGAATGAAGTTGGCAGGATAGGGTATGCACTGTCACATACCAGGGATGTCTGATGGTTGGATCCTTCTGGAATCAGTGGTTTGATGAAGACTCATGAAGGAGTGTGAACTTAGGCTGGCCCCTCTAAGCCAGAATGAGATGAGAATTTGGATAGGTAGGTAGAAAAGAAGAGAGGCTATTTCAAGCAAGGAGGAGAGCTTGAGGAAAAATCAGAAGGCCTTGTATAGTAACTGTTTTATGTTCATCTTATTAGACTGTGATGGGACCATTGAGAGTAGGAACTGGATCATATTTATTTTCATACACCTGTTGCCAAGCCAAGTGCCTGCAAGCTAGTGGTCAGAGAACATGTCAGGAATTGTCAGGACCCATGCGGTTCTCAACTTAGTCCACGCAGACGACCGAAGCATAACTCGAAGTGGCTTAAGTGAGGAAAAAATTAGAAGGAGAGGATTTGATTGCACTGGAAAGTCTAGGAGCTTCAGGCACATGTGTATCAAAGACCTCAATGATGTCTCTTGTCTTTTGCCTCTGTTTCTCTCTGTTGGACTCATTACCAGATCAGGTTTTCCAAGATAGTAGTTACTGGATGCTCTGGGTTTATAACAAATCAGTGCTCACCTTCTCCCTCTCTCTCTATATATATGTTCCATATATATATTCTTATCCATAAACAGGAACCCATAACAGTATCCATCTCATACGTTGTTGTGAAGATTAAATTTTAGTCAAAGTAAGTGGGACATTTAGTAAAATGCTTGCTACAATGGCCATATTCAAATCCTTTTCTGTATCTCGAGCTTTGTGTTTGTGTATCGGTATCTCTGTTTATCAGAGAAGGCAGTGGTGACCCACTCCAGTATTCTTGCCTGGAAAATCCCATGGATGGAGGAGCCTGATATTCTGCAGTCCATGGGGTCGCTAAGAGTTGGACACGACTGAGCGACTTCACTTTCATGTATTGGAGAAGGACATGGCAACCCACTCCAGCGTTCTTGCCTGGAGAATCCCAGGGACGGAGGAGCCTGGTGGGCGGCCGTCTGTGGGGTTGCACAAAGTCCGACGTGACTGAAGCGACTTAGCAGTAGCAGCATCTCTATTTACCTCTCCATGTGGACAGATTCCATCCAGTGGCTCAGATGGTAAAGAATCTGCCTGAAATGCAGGAGACCTGAGTTCGATCCCTGGGTTGGGAAGATCCCCTAGAGAAGGGAAGGGCAACCCACTCCAGTAGTCTTGCCTGGAGAATTCAATGGACAGAGGGGCCTGATGGGTTATAGTCTCTAGGGTCGCAAAGAGTCGGACATGACTGAGTGACTAACATGGTCCTGATAATAATGGTTATAAATAGATTTCATCCTTTATTTGCAAGTAAAGACCCACATGATCCTTTCCAGATTAACACTGGAGAGAAAACCAGGGAGGATGCAATTGATACAGAGTTGTCCAAGCCCCTTTTTCATTTGTGGTTGAGCAGCCTAACATTAGAACTTGAGCTTCTTGAGGGCAGAGATTTTTACTGATTTTGGTCACTGTTTCAACTTCAGCATGAAGAATAGTTCTGGGCACACAATAGACACTCTGCCAATGTCTATTGAAATCACAAGCCCCTACTTAATAGCCCTGGAGGTTGGAATAAGATGGGGTTAGAGTATTACATGAATTTCAGGTATAGCTCAAATCTCTTCCAACTGGTCCAGAGAAATGGATGGAAAAGATGGTCTCAGCTTTAGACCCCTGGGGCATTAACTAAGAGCCAGCATTTGAGCTGAAGTGGGGTGTAAAGGGAACAGCAGTGACTAAAGCTTAGCAAATGTAGTCTCATGAGTGCCTTGATCTGACTCACCACTTAGCCTGAAATTACACTCGATTTCCTGCCTTCGTGCTTTTCTCCACGTGGTCTGCCAGGCACTCCTCAAGCCTTGCTTATAATCCTGGAAATCTCCCTACAAGGTGGGTGTTCACAGTCTCATCACTTGAGAAATAATCTACTGAGGACTGGCTTTATTATTATTTTTTTCTTTCCATTAAAAGGCCTGAATGCTTTGTTGTGGGTTAAAGGAAACAAGCTTTCTCAGCTCTACACATGGACCACAGAGAGGAAGAAGGATGATTCGCAACACATCTGCTGGCCCTCTGTCGGTGGTGTGCTAAGTGAGAAACATGAATATCTTACTTAATCCTCTCAGCAATCCTAGAAGGGAGGTATGAGTAGGTCCATTTCACAGAAGAGGAAAATGAGGCTTAGAGAAGTTTAGTAACTCACCCAAGTCCACTGATGCCTTTCACAGGCCATTCAGCTGTATCACAGAATCCATGGTTGGCACGAGAATGAAAGCAAGTGCCCAGGGCTGCTGAGACGTGAGAACTGGACTGCGGCTGGTATGAGTGACCACTTGCCCGACCCTCTGCTCACCCAGATCCAAACAGATGGTAATGACTTCCAGCCAGGATGTGGCCAGAGAGATGAAAGGGCTTAGTTCAGACTTTCCAACCCTTAAGTCAGCCACCTTGACTTTTCGAGCATCTTTTAAAATCATTTTCTTTATTGACTTAGACTGGGCTGGGTCTCCACTGTTGCATGGGCTTTTCTCTGGCTGTGGCGAGTGGGGGCTGTTCTTAGTTGTGGTCTGCAGGTTCCTCGGTGCAGTGGCATCCCTTGTTGCAGAGCACAGGCTCCAGGGCCCCGTCTTCAGTGCTTGCGGCTCCCGGGCTCCAGAGCACAGGCTCAGTAGCTGTTGCGCACGGGCTTAACTGCTCTGCTGCATGTGGGATCTTCTGTGACCGGGGACTTGAACCTGGGGCCCCTGTTTTGGCAGGTGGACTTTTTGCCACTGAGCCACCAGGAAAGCCCCGGACCACTTTTTTTTTTTTAAGTCTTTTTATTAAACTAATCTTTTTATTTGGCAGCATGGAAAATTTATTTCTTAGTTGCAGCATGGGGAAACTCCTAGTTGTGGCATGTGGAATCTAGTTTTCCAACCAGGGATCGAACCTGGATCCCCTGTATTGAGAGTATGGAGTCTTAGCCAGTGGACAACCAGGGAAGTTCCTGGGCCATTCTTTGAGCCGTCTTCAAGATCCAGTGGGAGAGAAGCTGTAAGTCAACTCTGAGCAAGATCATCCCCTAGTTTAAAAACTTCCTGAGGGTCTCTTGGTATATTACAGCCCCCAATGGTTTGCTTTTCCTTTTTAGGGGTGTGGAAGGGGAAATAAGGCTTTTGATATAAATAAATGGAGACTAACATTCTTGTGAAAAAAGGATGTTGTCCTTGTGATCCATACAGGCTGTGTAAACACCTTCCTTTATTGAAATGCAAGTTGCTCCAGGTCCATTACTGAGATCTGGCAGATGAGTCAACACATTCACTCCATGTCTTTTATGTAAATCAAGACATGGCTACTTGATGAGCTATGGGGGCAGGAGTGAGTGGGCAGTGGGAAAACAACCGAGACAGCCTGCAGCTGTATTGCCCTAAAAACGATCCCCAGATCTCTCCAGGTGTTTGAACCAACAACATCTTTGCTTTTGGATGTTGAGCTGCTGGAGACATTTTGCTATCTTAGCTTTATTCACTGCCACGGGGCAGATACTTCCTTGGGAATACAGCAGGAGCTGATGCTTCCTCTTTTCAAAGAGACATGCCCCTCCTTTCCCTAGAGACTTGAGTCGAGTGATCCAAGGCAGAAATTAGGGTGATGTTTTTTGTTTGACAAGTGTCATCTCCTAGACTGGCTGCAGGACTCTGACATAATACCTTTCTGTTGTATAAGCCACTCAGTCTAGGGTACTTTGTTATAGCCGCCCTAGGAAATAAACACAGCCCTGGAGGAGTGGGAGACACTGAGGATGACCCTGCGAATAAACCTAACCCAAACTCAACTGACCCTCTGCAGACAGTCCTTTCTGCAGTGGCCACATCTGTGCCTCTGGTGACCAAGGAGAGTTCAGGGTGGCTCATTTCAAACCTCTCCTTCATTAGAGCAAGTCAAAGGACATGCCTGATTAAAAGTTAAGATTCCCTCTGCTTGGAAAGACCAGCTTTGAATTGTACTAGCTCATCTGGAAGTAGATGCCATACAATATGTTTACCGGCATCGATGTACAGATGGAAAGCATCATTATATAGATCTGTTTATTTTTAGTTACAAGTTAAATATCAGATACAGATTTAGGCCAATGCTTACACCAAATTCACCACAATAGCTAACATTTACAGATCACTCGCCTGGTAGCTTTTCATGTATTATCTCATTCAAACTCTCCTAATAATTCTAAGAGGGGACACGATTATTATCTCTTTTTACATGTGGGAACACTGAGTCTTAGCAATGTCAGGAGCTTGTCATTTTGGGTAGGATTTCCACTGGTGAAGCAAGATGGTTATCAGCAGTGCTAGGCATCCCATCCTTAAAATTCTAAGTCCAGTAAACAGAGACCTTCTTTGTTTTTTGTTTTTTTAATTGAAGTGTACTTGATTTGCAATGTTTCAGGTGTCCAGAAAATTGGTTCATGTATACACACACACACATATGGGCCCACTCTAGTATTCTTGCCTGGAGAATCCCAGGGACAGAGGAGCCTGGAGGGCTACAATCTATGGGGTCTCAAAGAGTCAGACATGACTGAGCAACTAATACATAAATTATTTCCAGATTCCTTTCCATTATAGGTTATTGCAAAACACTGAATATAGACCCCTGTGCTATATAGCCAGAGACCTTTCCTCAGTATTTCTGGCCAAAGTCCCACAGTAGTCTCTGATTGGATAGGATTTGGACACATGCTCATTGTTGAACCAATCGCTGTAGCTGGGGGATGGAATATGCTAATTAGTGATGTCTTGGCTAATTGAAGCAGGGGTTGCTGCCTCTGGGGTATCAGGATGCTGTACACAGAGGAGCGAGTGGTGAGTGAATGCTGTCTACTCTGGCCTGATAATTTGGGCTGCCTTAGTGTTTCTCAGACGCTCACTCCTTTTGCCTCATTAAACCCAGATCCACGTGTTCCACATGAAGCAGGAAATTGCTTCAATGTAGACCTGACTTAACAGAAGTGCTCCCTCATTCCTTGTCTGCTCTAGTTTCCACGGTTTGAAGCCAGAAGCACCAATCTATTTCTCATGCTTTAAATAACCAACCCTTGAAATGAAGGCCCAAGCCTGAAAATTTATAATTGGAAATTTTAAATGAATGCCATTTCTTTCTAACAAAATTTTTTTTCAATTTATTTTATTTATTTGACAGTCCCAGGTTTAGTTGCAGTAAAACACCTTTTCTTCAAAACTGGAATGTATGAATAGTTGGGGTGGATTTGGCACAAGACCCTGTATCAGCTACCTACTGCCGTGATAGGGCTATGTAACAAAGAACTATTAACACCAGTGGCTTACAGCAAGAATGTTTATTTTTGCTTACAAAATTTTAATTAACTAATTAATTAAATTAATTTAATCTTAAATTTGAATTAAAATTTTAAATTTTAATTGATTAAAATTAATTGCTTGATTATTTTGGCCACACTGGGTCTCAGTTGCAGCATATGGGATGTAGTTCCCTGACCAGGAATTGAACCCAAGGCCCCTGCACTGGGAACACAGCATCTTAGCCACTGAACCACCTGGGAAGTCCCTCCATTTAGTCTTTCAGCCATTCACTCCATAAGCATTTCTGATGGCCTGGGAGCTGGGGGACAACAATTATACATTTCCTGCCCCAGAATGGAGGTATCTTATGGGAATCAGACCTGGAAGTCAATGGTTAAAATTTAAGTTCTTAAGCACCACCAGTCCAGGGAGGACCCCTGTTTGATGATAATGAAGTTGCAAAGGAGAGTCACTCCCTTCTCCTCAAGCAGGAACTGGGGCCAGTCATCTCTGCTAATTCTCTGCTAATTAGTACCACTAATTAGCATTTCCAGCAGACCAGCTACACATATAGCTCTTGAGGCTGGGCTGCATCCTTTTCTCCCTACTCCTCTTCCCATCCCAGGCTGCACCTTCCCTGAAGCCTGCCTCCTCTCTTCTAGAAAGGACTGGCCTTCTTCAGAACAGTGCATTCACCAAGCGCTACTCAAAGCCCCTGCCAGATGCTTGACATACACTAAATCATATCTTCTTCTCTCAGAGGGGCTATCTGAGGCTGGTATTCTTATGAGTCCCATTGTACAGATCAAGAAACTGAGGCTGAGAGCAGTGAAGAGACTTGTTTGGTTGGTCCACCGCCAGGAAGTGACAGGGTCAGCGTTTGCGCCTGCAGTGAAGCCTGGGCGCTGAACAACCCACACACCCAGCTTCCTCTCCAGGCCTTTTCTACCCCAGGTATCTGCACTCTCCTCACTTCTTGGCCACAGTTTGAGTCTAGATTTGCTCTGAATAGAACTGAATACAAGAAATAAAAATATAATACAAGTGTCCTTCTCCATGAACCTAAAAGAGAGAAGTGGAGAGACTAGCCTAGAAAATTTGGATTGAAAAAAAGCCCAGCAAATGTGCCTTGTCAGCTGATTTTTCTCAGCTCCCTGAATCTCCCCATCTCACTGGGAGCCCAGTTCTCCTCCTCCTCTGGCTCCTGGGAGCCTCTACCCAGGGCAAAACAGGAGGTAAGGCAGTGGGCAATGGGCCAGCAAGATCAGCTAGAAACAGCTTTTTTTTTTTTCCTGCCAGTGACGGGTCCACACCCAGGGCGCATAAATCTTTCTTTTATTTTTATTATTATTACAGCTCAGGGTCTAGCATGGGCCGTAAACGGATTTAAGAGGCTGCAAGAATATAGAATTTAATATAGTTGGCACCATTAAATAGTGGCACAGCAAACCCACTTGGAGAAGTGCGGCTCCCTCCCTCAGCACCACCCTCCCCCACACCCTCTCACCTCCCTCCCCAAATCCTTCTGGCCAAGGTTTCCCCGCCCCTCCCCCAGGAGGAGGGGGAGGGCAGAGCGGGATGCAGCGGAGGCAAGAGGGGAGAGCGCCTGCAGCCCCAGTGGAGAGGGCATTGGGCAAATGGCCAATTAGGGACACTTGGGGAGATGGGACAGAGCTTTCTAGATAAGCATGGTTTTTATCAGCCTATAAAAATACCACTTTCACTTATCTGCTGGCTCCTTGTCCAGGCTCCTGGGAACAGACGGAAGGGGGCACTGAAGACAGGCCAGAGGACAAGGCAGGGACAGTCCGGGGTGGGGGCACATGCAGCGGGCAGAGAGGAGGTGGCCCTGAGAGCTGAAAGCATGCTGTGGGGAGGCTTTCTTCCCTCCCAACTCGTCGCCCTTCAGGTTTCTATTCTTACTGTATTGCAGGGAGCGGGGAGAGTCCTGTAGTCCTATGCATTTTATCAACTCCTTGTTTATGCTTTGTCTATGTCTTGGGTCTGAATGCATCTGTTACGATAATCTTCAGTCGATATTCATCTAGCACTGACTGTTAAAAGGGATGGATGCTGTGTTGAATAAGGCAGGCATGATCTCTGTCCTCAGTAGTTTAGAGCCTGTGGTGGAGGCAGATGATTAACAAACATGTAGCAAAGACGATAGGAGGAGACATCATGAGGAGAGCTAGGAGCAGACACAATGGCATGTGCAAAGGCCCTGGGGTGAGAGTGGAGGCTGGTGCAAATGAAGAACTGAGAAGGAGGTGGATAGAATGTGGGGCAGGAGATGCGGCAGGAGGACCAGAGAAGGGACTTGCCTTAAAAATACAGAAATGACTTTTTTTTTCTTTTTGGGTTGCACTGAGAGGCTTGTGGGATCTTAGGCCCCAGAGCAGGGATTGAACCTATGCCCTTGGCAGTGAGAGCATCGAGTCCTAACCACTGGACTACCAGGGAATTCCCAAAGAACCTTTTTTTTTTTTTTTTTTATTTTTTTTTCTTTTTGGGTTGCACTGAGAGGCTTGTGGGATCTTAGGCCCCAGAGCAGGGATTGAACCTATGCCCTTGGCAGTGAGAGCATCGAGTCCTAACCACTGGACTACCAGGGAATTCCCAAAGAACCTTTTTTTTTTTTTTTTTTTGAGCCATGTGGCATGGCTTGCAGGGACTTTGTTCCCTGACCAGGGATGAAACACATGTCCCCTACAGTGGAAGCCCAGAATCTTAATCACTGGGCCACAAGGAAAGTCCAGGAGTTGGATTTTTACCACAAACTCTTTGAGCTGCCTTCGTTATTATTTATTTATTTATTTATTTCTGAGAGCTGATGCCTCATTTTTACCTACACGCAGGTGGCTCAGGTCTCCTTGGGGGCTGGATCAGACCAGTAGGGCGGTGACGGCAGTCGTGGTGGTTGGTGGTGGTGGGGTGTCCAGTAATCTTGCAGTGTGGTTTCCACAAGGAGCAGATGGGGGCCCCAGTCTTAGCTCTGCTTCGATTTTCGTGCCTCTAGCCCTCAGCTTCCCCACATGTAAAATCGAAGAGATGGACTAGTTGTCACCGAGGGCTCCCTTGGGTCCCGCCCTCTAGATGGGTCTGTGTCAGAGTTGCAGGTGTCTGGAGGGGGTTGACAGGCGCTTGGGAGGAGAGGGCTGCGGTGCTGAGGCTGGACCCGGAGGAGGCTTCTCCCTGCCTGCTGCAAGCCACTGCCCCTCCCCAGTATCCTTCTTCCTGGTGATTCCTGCCTTCGGGGGGATGCCGGATCAAGGGCTTCTCTCTAGAGCAGGTGTTGCCTCAGTAATGAGCCCTGACTGTGCCCACCTAGTGACTTCTGCCAGGCTGGTAGGGGCAGCCTCCCCTGATGGCACCGTGGGCAGGCTGCAGGACAGGAGACTTGGTGTCCAGGGTGGGCGGGGACTCCGTGATGGAGTACAAATCATGGGTGAGCGGATGTGAGGATGCTGGTGTGAAGGCATGTGTGGGTGCGTGCATGTACACACACATGGACTGGTGTGTGACTCAGGGAAAAGGTTTAGAATTGTGTGACTTTCTGTCCATGACTGGGCCAGTGTGACCGCTTGTGACTGAATTAAGGTGCACATATGTGCAAGTGTGAACCTGCTGTGTGCACAGCCATGATTGTGTGCTGTGTGTGTCTGATCCTGTGTGAATGTGTGTCTTTGTATGACAATGAGCATGAGAGTGTGTGTGTGACTGAACAGATGTGTATGTGTCTGGAGGAGGAGCTGGTGTGAGACTGAGGAACAGGAGTGTGTCTGTGTATTTGTGTGACAGAATCAGTGTGTCTATATGTGTGCATGTGTGTGAATGTATAATGGTGAGTAAGGTCATTGTTGTGTGCAGGAAAAAAAAAAAGCAAAATGCTGCACCAAGATGTATAGGGGGCGACTCTGCCTTATGTGAGTGTGAGTGTGTGTGTGTGTGTGTGTGTGTGTGTGTGTGAGACACAGCTGCTGCTCCTATGCATGCAGTGGGTGGTCGTGTGTGGCTGTGTATGCTCCAAGTGACTCCCAAGTGGCTGGATCTGGGGTATTTTGTTGCTTGACCCCTCAGGGTCAGAGGGCCATGGCAGTGGCATCAGCCAGGGGCCAGGACCCAGGGCACAGGCAAGTCAGCTTCCTCCAGCACCGTGGGGCAGAAGTGGCCAGAAATCTCAATGCTTTCCAGGTGGGGCTGCTGGAAGTGGGAGCTCACTAGCCCAGGAAAGTGCTGTGCCCCACCTGGACTCCAGGCGGATTGGCTGCGAGTGGCTGTGACCCTGGGTGGACTGGGATCCACCCTGGAGCAAGCCCGCTGGGACCACGGCCTTGGTCGTTTTTCAGCTGCTCAGTCGTGTCTGACTCTTTGTGACCCCATGGACAACAGCACGCTAGGCTTTCCTGTCCTTCATTCAGTTCAGTTCAGTTCAGTTACTCAGTCATGTCCAACTCTTTTTGACCCCATGGACTACAGCACAGCAGGCTTCCCTGTGCTTCGCCACCTTCAGGAGTTTGCTCAAACTCAGGTCCACTGAGTCGGTGATGCCATCCAACCATCTTGTTCTCTGTCGTCCCCTTCTCCACGGCCTTGGGGGACAAGGTAAAGGCCATTTCGGGGGGGCACCTGGGGGTGGGCAGCCAGACAGCAACACCTGATTTCTTAGAACCAACTTCTGAGAAGGAAACATGGTTAGGATTTAGAGTCACCTCCTCTTCCTTCTTGGAGAAGGCAATGGCAACCCACTCCAGCGCTCTTGCCTGGAGAATCCCAGGGACGGCAGAGCCTAGTGGGCTGCCGTCTATGGGTTCACACAGAGTCGGACACGACTGAAGCGACTTAGCAGCAGCAGCAGCCCCTTCCTTCTGGGGCTGGGGCAGTTGCTGGCGGTGTGTGCAGGGCGCATGTGCCCATGGTGGAGGGGTGGGCAGGGTGTGTGTGTCAGTGGGTGGGGCGTGCTTCTGTATCAACTCCCCACCTCCTGAACTCTGCCTGCAGAAGAAGTGACCGCCCCGCCTCCTGTCCAGGTGTGCACCCAGCACATTGTCACACTTGACATTTCCAACCTGCCAGGAGTCGGGATGGGGGGAGCCCCGGGGTCAGGGGAAGGGTTGGGAGGGGACTTCATTTACTACACTGTCCCCTCCACTCCCCTCCACTTCCGCCCAGTTCCCAGGAAGTGACTATGGAATTTGTTTCCAAATATAGACTCCAGTGGCCCGGGCTGCCTGTACATGGCCTCTTTGGCCTCCCGGCTGAATGGCTGAGTTGTGACTGCCTTCCAGGAGGCCCAGGCACACAGACCTCCGCTTGGAGCCGTTGGTAAAAATAATCATAAAAGTGGCCCATAAAAAAAGGAGGGTAGCTGAACACTGGGTTATGAGCCCAGGACACCAATTGCCCCACGATGATGTTTGGGTGGTGACTGCCCTGCAGGCTATATACACACACATACACACAGGGCATTCCAGAAGTACACACAGACTCACACCAGCCTGCGCCACACACACTCAGGACCCCAATGCTGGATACTCGAGTATGTTTTCACATAAGGAGGTGCACAAAAATATGTGTGTGTGTGTTCAGTGCTCTCTCCAGGAAGGCCACACGATGACACATACACACAGACTAACACAACAGCAGAGAGGCACACGTGGTCCCTCCTCACGTGACACACTGCCATTTAGAGAGATTTAAAGATACTGTCCTCTTTAGCCACACGCAAGGAGACAGACAGCCCACCTCTCCAGGTGGGGAGTAGCAACTCCAGCTTTGTTACAAGATGGAAACTGGGGAGGAGGTTGGGGGATGAGCTAGGACAGCCCTTGCCTGTGCACAGATTCGGGTGTTGTGGGGTCAGGCACCCCCTCCGGGGTCCTAGACACTCAGAGGCACCAGGAGCTGGTAACTCTCCTCCTTGGGGCATCTGTTATTGGAAAAGAACTGGCATGGGAGAGGTCTGGGAGAAAATGCAAACAATCCAGCTGGTGTTTGGTCCACCATGGTCCTGGAAGTGGGGGTGCATGGGAGTTATTGGGGATCCTGGAGACAGGGCAACCCAACGGAATGAGCATTTTGCATGAACGTGGTAGGCATCGGCCATGGCAGCCAGGTGTGGCGGCTGGCAGGTCCAGAGAGGAATCTGGAAACTGAAGACCACTTGCGCCTCCCTTGGGGTACTGTCGTGGGGCTTGGATCTCATTGGATCTGAGTTGCCCCATTTCTAGAGAAGTCCTTCCCTTCCTAACTTGGATTCGTGGCAGCCAGTGCAGGCAGCAGGAAGAAGGGTCTAGAAGTGGGAAGGTGAGGCAGGCACGACTGGGGAGGCTGTAGGATCGATGCCAGGCACAGGCTCCTCTGGATCCCAGGTCCGGGGCCCCTAAGAGGTCCAGGACTTCCCTGAGACCCACCACGGGCACACTGTGTCTATCCTGAGGGAGTGTGGAGTGTTTGGGGGACCCCAGGCTGGCTCCACCTTCAGCCAGCTGAGCCTGTACTTCCAAGCACCACCTTGCTGTTCCCTGGAGAAGCGGCTGAGGTCCCTTCTCGGGCTGTACCTAAACGGGGGAAGCCTAGGGATGAGCAGGGAGCGGGGTGAATTTCCAGCACAGGCTGTGGGACTCTCCCTACCCTCCCGGAGCTTCATTATGTTTCCAAAAATGGAGCCAGGCACGTCTCCTCTCCCCCTCCATCCTACCCACCCTGTTTCTCTCCCTGCAGGAGACAGAGCGTCCTGGCTTGAAACTGTGAGGAATATGGGCCGGGGAACAGGACGCTGAGGTTTGGAGAGGAGGCGTCAGTGGAGTCCCATCTTCCTCTCCCAGCAACCCTCATCCTGCGAAATGCTGGGGGACCTGGGGCTGTGTGCCCAAAAGCTCTCTTCTGAGTCCCTCTGCCTCCTCCCTGAGAGTGGGGGAGGGGAGACACTGACAGAAAGAGATCTAAGCCTTTCTCCCACAAGTCAGGGAGCGACTGCCTGACTCTGCTTTTAGATGCTTACAAAGTGCTCTTTGCACCTCACCTCCCACCATCCAAGAGACCTTTTCCTGTTCCCTCCCTTTCCCTGGCTTGTCTCGTGAAAGAGGAGCTCCTGGCTTCTGGAGTCTGAGTGCCTGGGTTCAGGTCCCCACAGGAGTGCCACTGGCCAGGAGCCACCGTCTCATGGAGCTGTTTAGAAGGAGCTGAACTAGTGAGACCGTGTTACGAGAGCCCCTGGCCTGCCATGAACGTTAGCTCTGATAGCACCTCTGGTACTAATGACTTGAATGGCTATTTGAGCCTCTCTCCTGGTGACTGTGTGGACGTGAGCAGGACTCTTCTGAAAACAGGAATGGAAAATGCTGGGGAGGAAAGAAGATAGGGTTTCAGGTGTGCTAAAGGAACCCTTGCGGCTGTATTCCAGACTCAGATGGGGAAAAAGTGGGTAGGGACCCTGCAAGGCCAGCCAAGAGCTTTTGGGGACAATCTCTGCCCCTCTGGAAGTGGAGAGAAGTTTTGGCTTTCCTGAACAGCAGGAGATGAATGAGGTTCACAGCAGAGAGTGAGACAAGGGAGGGCGAGATGACCTGGAGCAGGAACTGATCTCCTCCAGAGGCCAACCCTTTTCTGGCTCCCTCCATCCCGCTAAGCCCTGCTGTCCAAGCTGGTCAGCACCTCAGGTCTTTCTGAGAGCTTGCTGCTTCAGAAAGGAGAACAGAAAAGCCGCCCTGTTATTGTCCATCCACCGCCCCACCAAGGAGAGGCATTTCCCTTGCCAGCAGTTTTGAGAAAGCACTGACTGCAACCTCCAAATATTATTCAATGCTCTTTATAGTACATCCACAATAGAATATTTTTCTCCTTTAAAAAGGAGTGTATTTTTTTTTCTTAAGATCTTGCAAACATTAATGCTTATCCACGTCTCTCCTTCTTAGGAGACCTTATTCCAGGCAGGAGAAAGGGTTACCTGGAAAGAAAGTGGGGAACCTCGGCTGCTGATGGGGGGTGACCAGTGAATGTTAAGAGATGCCCATTCCTCAAGCCCAGCCCCTCTCCCCCGCTGAGATGTTCTGGATGCGGGCTTGGATGGATGCATCCAACTCGCTGCGTGGGCGGGCGTCTCTCCGAAGTCATCGTTCAAAAGTGGGAGCTTTTGCTGGAGACCTCCCCCCCTCCCCCGCAACCGACCCTGCAGAGATTCTACGAAATCCTATGTGTTCTCTCTCGTTTAAAAAAGGAGAGGAGTTTTTCAATCCCTGCCGTGGTGAATCAACAGAAGAGCCTCCGGAAAGCCCAGACCAAAGGGCGGAAGCGCCTTGCAGGCCTCAGAGCGCGCGGCCATAGTGCGCGGCGATTGTCCTCCGGGCGCCCGGTGGTCGAGAGCGTATGAGGGGGGACTCCGGGGTTGCCATGGCGACCAGGAAACCCAGGGCCCTTGCGAAAACAATTGCCGGGAACGTTTCCACTAAGAACCTGTCAGTCGCACCCCACGGCCAGCCTCTGTCAGTTTCACCCCAGTGTTTTCCGGATGTGATTGTGGCTGTGATGGGGGAGTGAGATGTTCAGGGTCCCTACTTCCGGACCCTTCGGTCTGGGCTCCCAGAAGGCAGAGATCCAGCACCGGGAGGCCAGAGGATACCCGCAGCGGCCCGAGCTGAAAGCGAAGAAAAATTAGAGGTCTCGACCAAGCAAAGCCCCCCGCCGCCGCCGCCCTTCACCTCCTCAAGGTCATTACTAAAGTTTTCACTCCCAGCTCCAGGCGGGGTGGCCTCCTCCATCCTCCACCCCCTTCTACCCCTGCACAGCTCCTTTTCCGGAAGTTTCTCCCCCAAAGAGAAGAGGAGGCTTAAGCTCCGCAAATGAACTTGGCTATTCCCAGTGCATAAAATAGCCTTTAAGTTTCTCTTAAAACAGGTAAGCCCAAGGCCTGATAAGAATTTAGGGGTCTCCCATATCACTGGCCTGCCTCACTTTGGCCATAGGGCGTCGAAGACCTGAATCACTGGGTTGACTGGGAGATGGCAAACTGGGCTTTCTTAAAGGAGTTAATTATTCTCACAACAGGCCATCTCTCTAATTTCTGCTACATGTTCTGCCTCTATGCAGGCAGACAGAGAGAAACTATGTCCCTTCCCCCTTAAATAAAATGCTTTATGAAACATAGATCGAATTCTCTCTGATGGGGATGCTGGGCTCCAGGAGGCCAGGGCTGGCTGGAAAGAGGCCCCTCGGGCTGCCAGCACTGGAAGACTCCAGAGTTTTGTCTCTGGTTTTGAATTTGGCCCTTTGAGCAAGCTTAACAGTGTGGATTTAATTTCCCTTTCTTTCTTGCTTTCTTTTCTGCCCCCTCCCTCCTTGTGAGGAAACAAGAAAAATAGTCTGCCGTGTCGACAGCGCGACACCGTTCCTTTTGCCAAAGAAAATTTGTCTTTCCAGAGCCCTGGAGAGCAGCGAGCTCCCAAGTTTCCATTGCACCCTCCATTTGAGGGAGGGGGCTATCCAGACAGCCCCCCCTACCCCACTGCCTGCCTCCCAGACTTGGAGGTATTACCCTGAATCTCTATCTTTACAGAGCCAGAGCCCTGGAGCATAGTCTGTCAACCCCAACCACTTCTGGGGGCTGTGGGGACATTCTGACTACAGACCTGGTGGCTAAGTGCAGAGGCCTTTCTGCACGTTCTGGGCTGCAGACACAGTTGAAGTTTTCAGGCTCAGAGCAGCCTAAGGAATGGAGCTGGGGAGGGAGGTTGTTCCAGGCGTTCTCAGCTCAAGACCCTCACCCTTCTCTTCCACTGTGCACTTGTCAAATCAGAGGGGGCAAGATCTGGGGTTCCTTTGCATCCTAAGTGTAATACTGCTTTCTCCGATCCTTCGGAGCTTGGGAATCTCCAGCACCGATAGCTCCGCTGAGTCTCTAGAACGATGTTCCCACAGCCACTTCTTATTTCTTTAACCTGAATGGGGTGGTGGTGGTCGTGGGGAGGGGTCTCATCCCCCCAAATTTGAGGGAGTGGGGACGGATAGTTCCAAAGCACAAAAGACTACATCAACACGCCTAATTGGTAAAGTAAGTAGCAGTGCTAATTCTTGGTGGAAATATTGGAGAATACTGGATATTTTGAAATAATAACAACCATTAGTGTTCCCGAATACTTCCGATCAAAAAGCAGGAACCCGAGAACCAAAGAAGACTTTGGGAAGGACGACACTAAAGTCCTGGAAAAAAACATAATAAAGCCAGATTTAAGTAGGCAGCAGGCAAAGTGACTCCCTGAGAAAGGAGATTTTCCCACCCTCAGTCTGACCTTTTTTTTTTTTTTTTTTTTCAAAACGAGTTGGTCAAAGTTAACTTTTGCCATCATTTCCACTGTTGTTACAATTCTTACTAATTTTCCCAGCCTTATCCGCACTTCTGCCTACTTTCTGCCTTCCATAGAAATCCGAGTCAGGCGGGGACACGTCGAGGGAGAAACGGAAACGGAGTGAATTCTTAAGCGAGTTCTCCTCGGGGAGGAAAGAAATATGGTGGTTCGGGATGCGGCTTTCTTAAAAGTAGAAGGCAAGAGTGAAGGAAAAAGTTTCACAACGGACGCCCTGGTTTTATTGTTTTCGATTTTTTAACTGGGAAGCTCTGTTCTCCTAGGCATGGCAATATTAAAATCTGGGCAGGAATTTTGCAAAATGAGGAAAACACATTTCGGGAGAGAAACGAGCTGGGGGCGGTTCGGGAAAAGGCTCAGTCCTCCGAAAGAAGGGAGGAAGGTTGTATCTCCAACTCTCTTTCCAGTTAACTGTCCAGTGATTGGGGAAAGGATGGAGCTTCTCAACTCGAGTTGAGGTCTTCGGTTTCTTCTATCCGTAGTGCGGCCTCTGGCCCCTCTGGGACAGCGGGTTCGGAAGGTGAGCCTGCGGAGTCTCTCGTGAGTCGGTCCGGGTGATTGTGGAGCCCGCGCTGGGGATGCGAGAGAAAGGAACTAAACGGAAAACAGCTCGCTCCGCTCGGAGTTTCGCTTTCCCCTTTGGGGCCCAGGCCTCCGTTTCCGGCTCACCTCGGCCCAGAGGTCAAATGGGAACCCAGGTTTTGGGCAAAGGATTTCGCGTTGTGCTCTTGGACATCCGCGGGTGCAAAGGCTGCACCCAAAGAGCCTTGCGTTGGGTAAAAGATAACCATTAATAATTTGGGAAATGAAAGCGATGCTCGGGAAAGTTCTTGCTGCCTGACGGAGAAAAGGCACGCGGGTTCTGTTTGCTGGAAGCAGCAGAGTCTGCGGCCAGACTGGCCGGGGCGCCCGCGTCTGGCGCTGGAAACCACCGGTCGCTTTCTCCGCGGCCTGACCTTAGCTCCTGAGGCTGCTCGGTCGAGTGCTTTCCTGCACATTTTGCTGCTGCTCCAGCCCCAGATGGACGGGGCCTGGAGCCAGGCCATGCTTCGGAAAGCCCTGGGGGCTGGCCGCGCGCGGAAACCCAGTCTCCAACCCCGAAGCCGGGGGGAGAGCCCAGATTCCGAAGTTCGGGCTCCCTCGGAGCCACTCGGCGGGGAACTTACCCTTTCTGGAAGGTCGGACGCTCGATCGCTCCGAGTCGGGTAGGCCTACCTCTCCTTTCGGCGCCACCGGGGACATCTATGGGGGGTACGTTTCGCCCCTGAACCCAGTGCATTTCCAGCTGCGCGCAAAGGCTTATGCGCATCCACCACGGGGTTGCCTAGGAGTTATGCCCACTGATGAGACCAATAATAATGTAACAATGTAATAATGTAATCGTTATTACAAAACAAAATAGAGCGCCTCGTCCTTCTACAGGATCCGGCACTGCAATTTTTCTCTACAGAAATCACCCTTCTCCACCCCCCTCCTCCACCACCCAATCGCACCCCGCCCCCGCCGGGCTACGCTGGGACTAGCTGCATCCCCAGACCCAGCTAAAGGAGGATTCGCACAATGCAGCTTTTTCTCAGCCAGAAACACTGGGGACGACTCTTCGTCCTAACGTCTCTCTTTTCCTTTCTGCGATAACCCAGTAATTGCTTCTATGCACGTCTGAAAGAGGGCACTAAGTTATCCTGTCCCAAACTTAACCAGCTGTAGAGGCGCCTCAAACGCCAATGTTGAGAGCTCCTCCTGAGAAAATCAGGAAAAAAAAAATTCTCTTAACCTCCTTCAGGAGACCTCGATTCCTGACCCCTCCCCCCCCAACCCAACTCGATTTCTTTCTAATCTTTGGGCTGAGGTGGGATTCTCACCTCCCTTCGCCCAAAGCTCCCCTCCTCCCTCCCTAAGAAAATCGATCTTGGTTCTATTTGGGGATGGTGTCCGCCACCCCCATTTCCCCAGAGAATTGGATTTGTTTATTCTTTATTTTTACCCTGGCCCAGGCGTCTGGGACTTGTGGTTGCGCAGACCCCTGGCGGGAGTCGTAGGGGAAGTCGAGGATTCCAGAAATCAACATCCCGCCGCTGCCCCCCAATCGAGCGTGACAGCGCGCGGACCGGTTGCGTGACTCGTGACGTCTCCACGTCCTATAGGTGCAGCGGCTGGTGAGATAGTCCGTATCGCCTGGTCGCCTCTTTATTTTATTGGGGTATGCCTGGTAATAAACAGTAATATTTAATTTGTCAAGGACCACAAACCAACTTCAAGCTGGGAGGTACCTTACTACCCTCGACAGACGCTGGAAGAAGGCTTGGCCTAAAAGGGGTCTCTCTTGGGGAGGGGGGCTCCTTTCCAAACTCTCCACCTGGAACACACCCTTCCCAGCGAGGCGTCACTCCCCGCTTCTGCGCTGGAAAGAGGCAGGATTTTTGGAGGTGAGTTTTGCTTTGGAGGTTGGGGGGGTATAGGATTGCCTTAGCACTGGCCTGCCTAACTTCCCCTAGGTTTACCGCCCAGCTTGACCCCGCCGAATGCCTCCTCTCCCAGCCTCCCGAATTTTCCCTATCTAGATAAGAATGCCTTCTTTATTTTGCCTTCCAGTGTCACCTGGCACGAATAGATTCTCCCTTGAGATTTCAAAATCCCAATTTCACTCGGTGGCCTGCAGGATCTGCACTTCACAAACTAAGCAAATCTGGCCAGGCAATTACTCGGAAGAGTACAGATTCTCCCTCTCGGGAGGGGCCTGCAGATTATTTATGGGAATTTCTTTTATCCGCAAATCTCTAAGAATTTAAAGGGATTGGAGAGCTCTTTCTGGATTTCCCCTTCGTTTCTGCCAGAAATGGTTAGATGCGGGCTCTTCCTAAAACCATGTTTGTTTCCCATCTTTGGCTGAGGGTCGCCCCCTGAGCAAGCCCAAAGTCCTCTGAGCTGACATTTTGGAAGGGTGAGGGTGTTTTCACAAATAAATAAACTGTCTCGGGGAAGGCTGTTTGAAACAGCCCTGGAAGGTGAAGTGAGAACTCGCTGGTTTGCTTGCTGGTTGCCCCGATTTTAGGGTTGCACAGTCCTCCACTCGGGAATTCTGCAGCGATGCGTCAGGCCTGCAGTGGATTGTAGTTCCCAGGAGCCACAGAAGATCACACTTCTGTGGTCTTCTGAGGTGGCCTCCGATCTCCAGGGTGGTTCCCCTCCCTCCACCCTTCTCCCCAGACCTTGGCCTGCAGGCCTGAATCTCTAGACGGAGAGCCTAAGTAAAGATCAGAGTGATGGAGATACGGAGGGGAAAAAAACGGGAACCTTGACATTTGTTCCAAGCACTAATTTTTGATTTTCCAAGCTGGGTCTGCTCAGGCTAAGACCTACTGACTGTGTTTACGCTTCTATTGACCTCTTCAACTCGACCCTCCAAATAATACATTTCAGACAAGGGGAGGGCAGAGAGAGGAGCCTAGTGAAGATGAAAACCCCAGCCAGCCCCCAGTGACTGTTTGATTATTTTAATAAAACTGGGCACTTGCCTGTGTACACCTCCAGCCAGGGAGGTCTGGTGGCTCT
>SJYC01020086.1:0-37287 GCA_006408675.1 Madoqua kirkii | reverse complement strand
TCCCGCCCAGAGGCAAACTCTGGTACCCAAGCCCCTTTGAGCTTGACATTCTCGGGTTTATCTGTTTGTTCCAGTTTCTAGCTTTCCCCTCTCCTCCCACCATGCCCAGAGTCGGCAAGTCCAGATCAGGCTCTTACACCTGGAATCTGGATTGACCCTAAGAGACAGGGGCCAGGGGAACCCCCTGAAACTGCAAGATATTGTGGGTGTAGTCTCCTGCCTTCCAAGAGAATGTGTAGCTCCTAGCAGATTCTCTATAGGATATCATTTTCACTTCCCCCAAAGAAAAACCAACAGAACATGGATTTGGGGGGAAACATCCCTAAATCTCTTCGTTGGACATGATTACCAGGACAAAACACAGTCTCTGAATTCAGAGTTCAGAAACTTTAGTTTGCTGATTCCACCGAACAAGTGGGCTGGTCCATCTCAGGGCATTTGACCCTCAGAGCAGCTTAGAGAGGAGGGTGGAAATACAGCGTTTATAACTGGGAGCTTATGAGAGGGGAGATTACCTGCCCGAGGTCACACACCTTGTATTTGGGAAGGAGGATGTGAGGCTAGGTCTGTCTAATTACAGAAGCGATCCAGGTCTTGCCACTCTGTTTAAAGAGAAGATCAACAAACACATGATCCCCAGTTTGGGGACGTGAGGGGTCTCGGTGCAGATGCATTTGGTCAGGAGGGAGGAGGGTTTATGAAGGTTCAAATGAAAAATCAGGTTCCTGAGGCCTTAGGGCTGATGTGCTGAGCCCACAGGGTCCAGTGGTGGAAGGGGACCACAGGTTCCTCACTGATGCCTTCAGTTCTGCTCTACACGCGGTTGGTGTGAGGCCGGACTGGCCAGTAGGGCAGAGCAGAGAGAAGGAAGGTTAATTCCCTTTCTACGCTGTAGGAAGGGATCGCAGAGGGTCAGAGCAGGTATTTTCTGGGCAAAATACTGGGGCCTCCTTTGCGTTTAAACCGGGTATTTTGCCAGCAGGGTCCAGCTAGTTGTGCATCCAAGCCAGGGGTACTCTTCAGCTTGCGTGGGTGTTGGCGCCTGGGTTATTTGGTTTAGGAAAGCATGCTGAAGCGAGGCTTTAGGTTCAGCGACACACACAGAGAGGACCATTTTGTAAAGGACCTGCCTGCATCTTCCCGGGACCGCATCCTTCTGGAGGCTAGGAGCCCTTGGTGGGAGTCTCCGTGAATCCTTCATCTCCTTAGATTTCCCTCTGCGGACCTGGGTGTGCCTTTGGAGTCGCGCTGGGGTGGACCGCTAGGGAAGGCGCGCGCACAGCCCCGCGCCCGAGCCCCGGGCGCCCGTGCGAGTTGCAGGTCTTTTCGAGCCCGCGGAGGAGCAGCTCGGGACTCCTCAGCTGCCACGCATTCCCATCCTAAACTTCGGACTCGGAATCCAAAGCCGCCCTAATGAAATTAAGGGCCATTAGATCGCCCTCGCGCTGATGTCTCCACACTGTCCCCGGCCGTCAAAGCAATTTGGCTAAGCCGGGACGATGGCCGCGCCGGCCAGGGGCTGCGGCGGCCCGCGGGGCCCCGCTGCGTCTCTCTGTCGCCACGCCGCCCGGGCCGGCGTCGCTATCGGCCGGGGAGGCGGCCGGGCCGCGGCGGCCGGAGATTAGAGCCGCGCGGCCCGGGGGTCGGGGAGCCGCGGGGTCCCGAGCTTTTTGCGCCCCTCCCCCGGCCGGATCGGGCCGCGCTCCCCTCCCCCTCCTCCAGGCCGATCTCAAGGGTTGGCCCAAGCCTCCTGCCCCAGGGTCATCCATGCAAATAATCAAAGTCACTGAGACTCCCTCTGCCGCTCACTGTCCGATCCTGGGGAAAAACCAGGCCAGATTTTTCAGCTCAGGAAACGCGGCGGTTAGCACATTCGGTGGGTATAGCTCTAGACCGTTTTGACAAACGTTAGCTTTACCAACCTCTCGGCAGCTGCAGACTGCAGGGCGTCAACCAGACAACACATTCGGTTTTATTAGTGAAGATGCTCGTCTTCTCTGGTTGCTCCTGCTCCAGAGAGAGAGAGTGGTGCCTGCAGACCCCTCTTGGTCTTTACTGTGGTGGCTGTAATCGTAGTACAGCGACAACAGGGAGACCCCACTGGTCCCTGAGAGCCCCTCCCCGAACATGGAGAAGGTAGAAAGGAAGGAGAAAAATATTGCCCACGAGGTAGGAGGCCCCAGTTCTGTTTGGGGCCAAGTCTGGAGATAACTCCAGCGGTGGATCCTGCAATGTACAACTGGAGAAACCCAGGCCCCTGTTTGGTGTTAGGTGGGGCTCTTTCTCCCCCCATTTCACACCCTCCCCCACCACTTTCCTCTCTTCTACATTGACTCCCCTTTGCACATTATCCTAACAAAGGACCAAGCCCCTGATTTTTCCTCCAGTTCTGCAAACGCTTGCTCTCTTCTTCTGCAACTCTTTGAACTTTTTTTTTTTGGAGGGGGGCCCTGTGGAGAAGGGGTTGTTATTTGTATGTATGTTTATTTGTTTGTTTCTGCTCTCCTTTCATTCCAAAATTACTGCCCAGACTTCCTTGGGGGCACTAATTCCCCAAGCTTGCATCATTCACATGGAAGGGGCGGGAAGTGCCCTATGCAGAGAGTTAATTTATTAAGCAAACTTTATTAAGAATTCTGATTTACTACCCCGTGTGCTTTCGGTAGATTCCTGGAATATTACTGTGGCTTTTTTCAGATGGAAATTGTCATTTTTTGAAATGTTTCTTTTTAATGAAATCACTGGCTTCTTTTCAAAAACAGGAGTGAAAAAAAAATCAGACCTTTTTTTGAGAGTCTACATAAGGAACGTAACTTGGAGGTGGAGATTGGGGTTTATGGAAACAGAGGGGGTTTGATTTTTCTTACCATCTCATTTTCTTTATTATTTTCAGATTATTCTAAATTCCATGCACAAATACCAGCCAAGATTACACATCGTGAAAGCGGACGAAAATAATGGATTTGGCTCAAAAAACACCGCGTTCTGTACCCACGTCTTTCCTGAGACGGCGTTTATTGCGGTGACTTCCTACCAGAACCACAAGGTAAGCTGAGGACCCGGGAACTAGCAGGCTGGGGTCACCCGCTTGTTCGCATGAATCCGCGGGGGGGCTTCTGCTAAAACCTCGAGCCTTCTGGGCACCTTTATCCCACCCTACAGTGGGCACCAACTTCTGTCCAGGGGGCTGAGGCAGGAACAGAGCCGAAGCCTAAGGACTGGAGCTGTCTGCACTGTATTCACAGGCTTGGCCTGAAAGCCATACTCCCACACACGGGATGGAAATTGTCAAACCGTAGCTGACCACCTGGTTTCAATACTTCTCCTCCAGTGCAACAAGAAGTCATCCGCCTGCAGTGGTGGAAAGATCAGTGCAAAGAAAGGTCCCCTCATTGACAGGCTCGGTGCCCTTGGGTGGGTAACCTGCCTGGGGCCACCTTTTCTGTGGAGGGTTGGTGTTCTTTCCTCCTCTTGCCTTTTGGATGCATTTCAGCTCCCATCAGAGGAGGTGGCTGAGTTGCTGGAAACCTTGAGCTTGGACCTTCCCAGATGCTTTCTTACTTGTTTCGGTAATGACTGACCCCAAAGTACATGCTCAAGCGAGACTGGCATTGCTAAAACAAAAGCACAAACTGAGCAACTTGCGTGACCAGCTGCCTGAATCAAAGCTCTGGAGACTTAAATAAGATCCTGCCAAGACATAGCCTGGTGAGGGGAGATGCGCACAAGGCCGGCTCGTTATTTTTGGTGGCTGCAAAATGTTGTGTAGAGGTGGGATGTTGCAGATGGGTTTTGTCACCGTCAGACCCCCACGCTGTTTGAAATTCAGGCCCCCGTTGGGTCCTTCAAAGCTCGACGTGATGCTGGAATAAGATGCCTCCCTAACTGCAGGCCAGGGGTTAGATATCTTCTTGCTCCGGAGAAAGGGCTCATCTTGACTTGTCATGGTTCATGTCTGTTCTTTAGAAACCCAAGTGCCCATGGATTCATTTTATTGGCGTGGATATTATTCGCAGGGGGAGGGCAGGACTGAATGATTCCTAAACCTCAATATGGAAAGATCTGGAAGAGGGAAAGGCAAGATATAGGGGCTAGGGAGGCATCGCTGCCCCCCTCTGGGGTGGTAGATTCTTAGGAATATTGTGAAGTGATTTGTTTGGGGTTAGGTGCTGTGGGAGGGGAAAGTGGGAGGGGGGTCCACATGAGATCAGTGAGGGCAGGTCCTGTGGATGACTTACAGAGGTGGACAGGGAGATAGGGTGCCCTCCCCCTCTACAGCGCCCACCCCTCCCCCATCTGCAAGAGGAAAGTGGGGTTGCACGAGGCTGCAGAGACTGTGGGGCCAAGCTGGAGAGGCCAGGTTAGAGTGAGAGATGGGCTTAGCACCCTAAAGCCTCCAGTCACCCCTTGAAGGTCATTTCATGCAGGCAGTGTGTCGGCTAATCCCCACCCCCAGTGAAGCCCGGGCAGTTACGAAATGCTGTGGGTAATCTCCAAATTCAGATTGTCAGTGACCAAGCCAAGCTGTGATGGATGGTCCCTTGCAGGCCACACGGCCTGTTTGGGATCCCAGGCCTTGGGCAAGCTTCTTTTCAGCAGAAAACGCACTCCTACCCCCTAAATGTGATTATTCTTTAAAGGAAAAGAAGGACTTTTTATGTTACTGTTTTTTAAAAATTTCTACCCACTTTAAGCAGTAAGAGAAAAAAAAAAAACACATAGGGTCAAGTGCCCTGAAAGTTGCTCTGCTGTTTCAGGCTAATTTGAGTCTGGCTGCTAGAAACCTGTTTCCTCTACAGCTTCTGTAAACCTATGTTTAACTTTGTGGTGACGGCTACAGGGGAAAAAAATGGAAAAATAGCAACCAGAACGCTCAGTTTCCCGTGTGTGTGTGTGTGTGTGTGTGTGTGTGTGTAGAGCTTCCTAGTCTTGACACAGGGTCCAAAAATATGTAGAATCTTCATTTTTTTTTCCTGCCAGGAACTCAGGTTCATCCAGAGAGAAGGGACAGGAAGTGATAGACAAGAAAGTAACCTGGTAAAGAAACACATGCGTGTTTACATCCTTTGGGGGAAATCCCCAAGCTTTATATATTAATAGTAAAGATCTTAGGGTTTCCTCAGGAGTTGGGTAGATTTGGGGGACCACACAGTCTTTCTGTTTATAGCTTTGTTAAGGCATAACTGTCATATGCTAAACCACACTATTTGAAGCATTCAATTAGCTGTTTGACATATGTGTATGCCCATGAAACTATCACTGTAGTTACTTGTGAACACACTCAACACCTCTTAGATTTTATTTTATTTAAAGGTCTTCTTCAATGCATATATTTGCTCATCTGTGTGTGTGGAGTGCCTGTCCAATGGGGTGTGTATGTGGAAGTTTTAACACAGTCTAGGAGATTGTGTACCTAAATGCTCATGGGTCCCAAAACGTGAGTTCCCAAAGATGCATTTGAATATATGTGTTGTGTTTTTTTTTCCACTTGTTTTTTCCTTCTAGTTTTATTGGGATACAATTGACACATGTACTGTATGAGTTTCAGGTATACAGCATCACACTTTGACTTAATGTCATGAAATAAGGACCGTGATCAGCTGAGTGATGAATATAGGTATATTTGAGGATCACACAAGAATTACTGATTTTCTTCATTGGTTGAGCCAAGAAGCCAGGCTGAGCTGCACATACAGGGTTTTGTGTGTGTGTGTGTGTGTTTGTGTTTTTAAAGCCAGCCTGCCATCCATAAGAAGGATTTCAAGCACTCAAGGAGATGACTTTCAAACACTTTCTCCTGCATGAGGTTTTCCCCACTTTTTAGTTATCAAGTACCCAAAACACCTATTTTGTTTGTCAGGAGGAAGTCTAAAGCAGTATATTTTTCCAGTTGCATTCAGGCCCCTGCAGACATTCCCCACGTGGATATATGATGTGTGACTTAAATAAGCGGGGCAGTTGGGTTGACTGTGATTTGTGGTCTCTGTTTTGTTACTTTATTGTCCCACCTGGATAGGGTGTTGAGACTCTTGGCTTTGTGGGTAAAAGCCACCTGGGCTGTTCCTCATCCTCGTTTAAGTGTTAGTGTCACAATCTGGCGGTAGATGCTTGGATTCACATCTATCTGACTTGGGCAAATTATTTAACTCAGTTTTCCCCATCTGTAAAATGGGACTAAGAAGAGAAAAAAATATATATATATATTTTGGTTATTATCATGGTGGGGATTAAAATAAGCTAATCCATGGAATATCTAATCAGAGTCAGCACAGGTTGTTAATGACGAGTCATGATCGACTTCGTAACTGATCAGTTAACAGTAACAGGGCAACTCCATGCAAAACGCAGGTTCTGGAAAACTCTGTGCCTATCCTATTTTAGAATCTGAAAAGCTGAGATTTTTAAATAAGCTCTTACTACTGTGGTTGAAACACAACTACAACTACTTTGCGGTCTAATTGGTTCTTCCCTGATTGTTCTGTCAGTCCAAGGACAGTTTGCCTGGCATTATGCTTTGGAAAGAAAAGCTGTCTATGTGATTGAATTGCCAGGACAATTTGGAAAAATTTGGTTGTTCAGTTGCAAAGTCGTGTCCGACTCTTTGCAGTCCCATGGACCGCAGCACTCCAGGCTCCTCTGTCCTTCACTAGCCCCTGGAGTTTGCTCAAATTCATGTCCATTGAGTCGGTTGGAAAAATTCAAGCCACCAAGTTTTGGCCCAAAGGGCTTAGTGCCTCCAGACTGATCTTTGCATGCAGGTACCAGGTGGAGGCAGGTATGTGGCAGGCTTCATTTCTTACACTGCCATTACACACCTGTATACCATGGGGTTCCTAATGACACGACATATTTCCTGAGCCCAGCTGTGATCCCAAGCTGGATTTGGGGGTTATTTCCCCAGATGGTTGACAGCTTGAAAAAGATATTTAAACACTCGAATCTTCCCCAGCGACGTTCACTCTGTGAAACAGGTTTTTGTAAGGTTTGTGCCGCAGTTGTCAGCAGCTCCCAGGGCAATCCCTAGAAATATTTAGGTGTTAAAAAAAAGGTCACATGGGCATTTCATTTCCCTGCTTAGGCAACAATGGCTTTGTATGCAATCGTGTCTCTCCCTTCAATATTAACTTACTTTGCCATTAAAAGGCATGTTCCTCCTGTTTAAATCATTGTGTATGGAGCCTGTATTTATGAGGTATGAGCTCTCTGGTCGGGACCAGGAAATGAACCCCTAATAGAGAGACATAATTAAGATTTTTGGCCCTCGCGAGGGTTTTTTATTTTCTTTTCCCCAAAAGCGAGAATTCACAACAATTATTCTCATTAATTTTTACAACCTCTGTCTCAGTGGTCGGACCTGGCATTTATATTTGTTTTTCTCCCGATCGGGCCCCTCCCCCGGATATCCGGTTTTATGCTGATTTTGGAGGGAGTACGTTTGTATGAGGCATGGAAGTCGGTTTCAGTGGAGCCTTTGGGTAGAACTCAGAATCCCAGGTGTATGGGTTTGTGTGCCCGTGAGTGACTAGCTCCATGTTAGGAAGGGAATTTCATGGACAGGGTTATGGTAAGTGAGGGGACTAGTATGAAATAAGATAGACATTTTCACTGGCCCCTAAGCTTACATGTTAAGATTTCTCAGGGGTAATTCTTACAACCATAGCCATCCATCCGCAAATCGACAGAGCAAGGTACATAGGTAAGATCCGCACATCTCAGCATATGTCTCACCAGTGGCGTGCCTCCTCTGACAGCACATTTTTGGGAGGTGTGGTATGAGAACACGAATTAGGCAGTAGTTATTCTGTTTGAGGTGCAAGGGATTTCATAGACAGGATTATGGTAAATGAGAGGACTAGTATGAAATAAGATAGGCGTGTTCACCTGCACCTAAGCTTACTTCGAGCAGAAGTTTTTGGAGCAAAAGATTTTTGCTGATAAAATACCAAAACCCACCCTTTTCTTTTTTTGCTCTGGGTAATTTTTTGTGTGTTTCTGAGCTCTTGGTGGAATAGCGATATCATGGAATAGGCATTAATTCAGCCCACTTGCCCCACCCCTATTGCCTTATTGTTCTCAGTATTTTCAGGGGCTGGCTTCTGTCTCTTGATGGGTGGGTGAAGGGCATAGAAATTGGGATAAGGATTCCCTTCACCCTTTTTAAAAATGATCTAATTTTTACTCAACATTTTGAGAATCTCTCCCTCCCACCCCTCACCGTTCAAAGTACTTTATAGTTTTATGCTTGCATTTTGCTGCCATAAAACCGGTGTGAGAAAGAAAGCCCCGTTAGGTGATGGGGCCAAGTTGAGGAGTGCACATGTTCAAAATTGTTATCCAAAGAGATTTTGTATTTAAAAAAATTTTTTAAATTGAGGTAAAGTTGATTTACAGTGGTGTGCGAGTCTCTTCTGTTTTCCGGAGAGGTTTTACAGATATTTCTATATACTCTGAAGAGTTGATTCGAAGTCAGAAGGTTACAAGAATGGCTTAACATGTTAAAAAAAAAAAAAAAAGGAGAAGGGAATGTGTATACATAGACACCCCCATGCGTAGTTTCAAAGTTTTAAAGTTGGTTTAATTTTTTTGGAACAGTTTCAGGTTCATGGTAAAGTTGAGTGGGAAGCAGAGCCTTGTATAACCTCTGTTCGCTTCTCCCCATGATGTACAACCTCCCCTATAACAGCATTGCCCCCCACTCCCACCCTCAGAGTGGGACATATGATGCTGCTGATGAACCTGCATTGACGCATCATCACCCAGGGTCTGTAGTTTGCCTTAGAGTGCACTCTTGGTGTTGTAGGTTGGGTGTTTTTTTTTTTTTTTTTTTGATTGTGCCATGCAACTCATGGGATCTTACTTCCCTGACCAGGGATCACACCTGTGTCCCCTGCAGTGGAAGCTCCAAGTCCTAACCACTGGACCACCAGGGAATTCTCTAGATTCTGTGGGTTTAGACAAATGTGTAATGACACGTCTTCACCGTGATGGGTCCCACAGAAATCATTTCTTTGCCCTAAAAATCCTCTGTGCTTCTCTTGTTCACTTCCCCCTTCCTCCTAACCCCTGGCAACTGCCACTCTTTTTGCTTTTTCCCTAGTTTTGCCTTTTCCAAAATGTTATACGGTTGGAATCACATAACATTTAAAAAATGTTAAGTTTATATATATTTTTATTGTTCGCACACAGACTCATATATAGTAATTTTATATTCATGACAGAGTCCTGGGGTTAGAAGGACTTGCTATAAGACCACGTCTAGCAGAAAACGCAACGTTCTTGCCCCCAAATGGACAAATCTGTATATTCATTAATTATGCCTAGTTTCTCAAAGCAACTTCTTGGTTTCTCGAAGTCTGTAAAGATGCTACTGGGTGGGGGGGGGGTGTAGAAAAGATGGCTCTGTGCGGATCTGAAGATGATGGAACCATAGGAAAAAAATCTGTTCTTGTTCTATCTTTCTATTCATCTACTAGAGAAAGGGAGACTTACTTCAGTACCAGTTTACGTTAATCTGTTTAGAACTTTCTAGGGGTACCAGTAGAGAGAACTTGACACACTTGGTATCTTTTTATTGACTTGCAAGTGTTTCCACTTTGACATGTAGAAAAGTGATATAGTATATTTATAAAATAGAGTTAAATACTCCAGTACTCTTGCCTGGAAACTCCCATGGACGGAGGAGCCTGGTAGGCTGCAGTCCATGGGGTCACGAAGAGTCGGGCACGACTGAGCGACTTCACTTTCACTTTTCACTTTCATGCATTGAAGAAGGAAATGGCAACCCACTCCAGTGTTCTTGCCTGGAGAATCCAGGGATGGCGGAGCCCAATGGGCTGCCGTCTGTGGGGTCGCACAGAGTCGGACACGACTGAAGCGACTTAGCAGCAGCAACACAGTGGTCTGTTTAAAATGGATAACCAACAGGGACCTACTGTATAGCACGGGGAACTCTGCTCAGTGTTACATGGCAGCCTGGATGGAAGGGGAGCTTGGGGGAAAACGCATACATGTGTGTTGTATGGCTGAGTGCCTTCTCTGGTCACCTGAAACTATCACAACACTGTTAATTGGTGATACTCAACACAAGATAAAAGGTTTTGAAAGAAGAGAATCATTAAGAAGCCAGTAGAGGAAAAAGAATGAAATAATACAAATACATACAATCAATCCAAGTACGACCAAAAATGTGAAAGAATAAATAAAAAACAGTAAAAACAGAACATAATTATGACTACCTTAAATTTTAATCAGTAATTATAATTCAGTAGTTAAATTGAAAATAAAATACTGAGTTTCTCTGGTGACTCAGTAGTAAAGAATTGTCCACCTGTCAATGCAAGAGATGTGTGTTTGATCCCTGGAGAAGGAAATGACAACCCACTCCAGTATTCTTGCCTGGGAAAATCCCCTGGACAGAGGAGCCCGGTGGGCTACAGTCCTTGGGGTTGTAAAAGAGTCAGACACGACTTAGTGACTAAACAACAACAAACAAAATACTCAGAAGTAAAAAAAGTGGTTTGATTCAATAAAAATATCAAGCAGATTAGTAGACCAGGGCTACATAGGTATAATAATGATGAAGAAGTGAGTTTTGAATGACCTCTGATGAACACTGCCCTGGTGTCTGTAAAGTGATCTGATATATAAAAATTCAGTTCACACACAGTTTTTTGGGACATCTGGCAAACTCCATAGGGATGTACTCTTTTACCTAGATCTGCTACTGTATATTCATGCTAACAGAATATGTTGATGATTTCAAGAATGTGTGTTGATGGACCTTGAACCAAAAGACCCCGCTCTATCACTGAGTTTTATACATTGCAACAAAAATTTCCCAGAAGAGGTTTCTTTCTTCCTTATATAATTAAAGAGGTTTGGAGCTGTTAGGTAGCTCTTGTATGTATTATAATTGTATATGTTGGTCTTTATTTAATTAGACACCCTCCTTTTCCCTGGAACTAGCAAACTGTGAAAACTATGAAATGAATGTGAAATGAGGCATAGTAGGCTTTCAAGAGCAATAATCAAGTCCTTCCCAATGGAGATTGCCACACTGCAGGAAATTGACATCATATCAACATGGTACAATTTTCCAAGGAGGTGGAGGACCAAGTGTTGAGGCCTGCACTGTGTTTGAAACACAAAATGCTATGATTGAGACAAAAATGCCAGTCCAGCTAGAATGATGCAGAGTATGACTCCAGTTAATGGGCAAACTGAAATCAGGTTTTTTCCCACCCCCTGCTTTGAAAGACAGTCTGGTCTAGGACATTTTTCAGAGCCTCCTTTTGAACGCAGTGGTGAGTACCGTTGACGTGACGGGCTTAATTTGCTTCTTTGGGTTGCCAGAGACTGTGTTTTCATGACACTTACCATTAGCCATGTCCCCAGGTGGTTTCACAGCAACCAAGTGAACATGGAACTCTCTCTCTCTGCTTCCTACAGATCACCCAATTAAAGATTGAGAATAATCCCTTCGCCAAAGGATTCCGGGGCAGCGATGACATGGAGCTACACAGGATGTCGAGAATGCAAAGGTAAGAAAGTGGGATCCTCGGCTCCCCACTCTCTGCATCCCTTGCCCTTCAATAGTCCAGGTGAGCCAGCAGCCCCGGAAGACCAGGCACAGAGAAATGGGGCCCTGTTGCCGTTGAGAGAAACGAGAAGGAGCCTCTGGAATCCCACTTTCTGATAACCCTTCATGTGCACAAGTGCTTGCTAAGTCACTTCACTGTCACCCACCGGACTTCTCTGTCCATGGGATTCTCCTGGCAAGAATACTGCCCTGGGTTGCCGTGCCCTCCTCCAAGGGATCTTCCTGACCCAAGGGTTGAACCTGTCTCCTGCAGCTTCTGCATTGCAGGCGGGATTTTTACAGCATAAATCAAACCCTCCATGTGGTCTCCTCTATCAGATGACTGGCAAGAATACTGCCTGGGTTGCCGTGCCCTCCTCCAAGGGATCTTCCTGACCCAAGGGTTGAACCTGTCTCCTGCAGCTTCTGCATTGCAGGCGGGATTTTTACAGCATAAATCAAACCCTCCATGTGGTCTCCTCTATCAGATGCTGCGGAGTGTGTAGATTTGGGGAAGGCTGTGGATGAGGGAACTTGACCATCTCCATCTGCCCAGGGAGCAAAAGCTACAAATTTCTCCTCTTTCTCTGCTGTCTTCCTCTCTAGTGAAGTCCTCTCTCTCTTTCTTCCCATAAGTCACCGCCGATGAATGACTTTCTTTTGGCAACAGCTCTTGGTAAATGAAAGGGGAGTTAATGGCTTGATTTCTGTGGGGTGATATACAAACTTGACACCACGTGGCCTCCCAGGCATGGGGCAGGAGTGGTGCATTAGAAGCTGGTGATAAAAATTGTTTGGTCTTTTTACATATCCTGTGGTCTTGGTCGCTGATATGATGAATAGAAGGGGCTGTGGCAAATGGACATAGTGGGAATTTGGTCTGATTTGAAAGGATTGTACAAGCATTGCCAATTTTGTCGAATATTGTTTTGGTAGAGTTCCAAAATAACTTACCATATGGCAAGAGAATTCGAAATACATCCCGATTCCTTTTGACCAAGAAATGTTTTTTTCCCTTCCCATTTTGGTGAGTTTAGCATTTCAAAATAAAATGAGGTCATTTAGGAAGCTTATCCTTATCCTTTCTGGAAAACCCAAAAAGGGAGAGTTGGGCAGATGGACACATGTACTCATTCAAAGGAGAACAAGAGACCCAAGAAGAAGAGGGAGAGAAAGGTCCCACAGCTTTGTGGTTTAAACATGGGGTTTGGAAATAACATGCTGTAGAAATCTTTTTCAGATAGCGGGCTTAGCAGATCTAATCTTGCATGTTCTTTAAAAATAAATGTGTCATTATCTTCAGGTAAAACAGGTACACCAGACTCATATGAATTCCTGCATTCATAACTGGTTTCCTTCATGCTGGTGGACTTGTAAGATCTTTATGTGGTGAAAATAATGAAGTCCTTAAATTATTATTTAGAAACATTTTTGGCTTTACCTGTCTTCACTTGGAAATTGGAGTTGAATTTAGCCTGTGCTCGGTGGAAAAGTTGATAACAAACATCACTTGAAGGTGAAAGAGGCCACACTATTTTCAGCTGTAGGCTCAGGGAGCCACGTGTTTGTTTATATGGCGTCTAAACCCCATCCTGTCCCGATGGTCATCTTGTCATCCTGGCAGCTTAGCCACCGATGGACAGTCTCATCTTGGTCATCTGCAGGTAGGGGTCCAGGCTGTGCAGCTGGGGACTGAAGGGGTTTTTCCATCCCTTACTTCTTCCTTCCTTTCCACCAGGTCCAGGGCAGGTGGGATTATGGGTTTAAGGTATTGCAAGTAGCCCCCTCAGTTTTAGCCAGTCACCTGGTCTCGGAGATGCTACCTTCTTATCATGTCTCACAGTTCACCTCCTTTCTCCATCTAGGCTGCCTTTCCACCAGCAGCCTCACCTGCCAGAGCCTCCTAACCTCTTTAGGCCTGACATCAGCTCTATTTCCCTCCCAGACGTGTTCCAGGCAGCTGCCAAAGACATCTTGTCCCTGTACTTAGTCGCTCAGTCGTGTCCAACTCTTTGTGACCCCATGGACTCTAGCCTGCCAGGCTCCTCTGTCCATGGAATTTTCCAGGTAAGAGCACTGGAGTGGGTTGCCATTTCCTTCTCCAAGGGATCTTCCGTCCCTAGGAATGGAACCAGGGTCTCCTGCATTGCAGGTGGATTCTTTACCAGCTGAGCTACCCAGGGAAGCCCAAAGACATCTTTGTACAGCACAAATAAGACACATTTCTTCACAGCCTCAAACACTCCTATTGCCCTCCGTGTCAGATCCAGACGCCTTGGTGTGTTTGACCACGCCCTTCCCATCCAGCCTGGCCACGCCCCTTAGCTTTGTTCCTCACCGGTGTCCCCTCTCCCTTTCAATCAGGCTGAAGGAGCGGCTCCAAATCTGCCTTCTATCCATTGTTTTTGGCCCTGTGAACACCACGCTCGGTCTAACTAAGCTCCATCTTTCCCCCCCTCCCCTTCCATCTCCTGCTCATCGCTAAAGCCTCCTTGTAACTGTTTCTCCTTGTAGCTGTTCCTTCCTCCAGGGAGCTGCTTCTGGCCACAGACTGCCTGGTCGGGTGTGTCTATTCCTAGGGGCCCTCACTGCTTTTCTGTGTCAGGCCAGGGCCCCACACTTTGGAGGCTCGTTGGACAGATGATGGCCTTGGAAGCAGAGACAGTGGGGGACAGACAGGTGTTTGAGAGCTCGCATGTCAGCAATCCTGGGGTCTCTTCCTGCAGCTCTGAACCACATGCCTGGTGAGCTGTTCAGGCAGAGGACTCTGCTTAGGTCTGAACTGTCTACCCTAACTACTCTCTAGGGTTATTGCACGTTGGCTGTGGGCTTCTTCCCACCTAGGCACCTGGAGTTGGAAGGAAGGAAAGGTCCTCAGTAAGGGGTCAGGGATTGACATGTTGGATTGAAACTCTCAGCCTCACAGACACATGTGTCTTTGTGGCCGAATGAGGAGTTGCATTGGGAAACAAAGAGGGCTGGACTGACCAGTCTCTAGGCTGGGAGGGTGGACAAGGTCATCCACCCAGTTCTCTGGAGCAGTCCCCTGGCGGGCAGAAGGAGCAAAGCAGAGAGGCTCCAGTAGGCTTTGCAGTCAGACAAACCTGGGTTCAGTGTATCAGCGTGTATCAGCAGATGACCTCGGGCAAGTGATGTTACTGCAGGGAGCCTCAGGATCCTCATCTGTAAAATGGGCATAAATAAAGATAGCTTCCCCTTTGGGTGGTTGTTTTAAGAACTATATGAGAGAATGACTGAAGGGTGCTTGGTTCCTAGTCCACGTTCCAAAATATGATCCGAGTCGGGGAGAACTCCTCATTACTCCAGTTTTGCCCTTGTTCAGAATTGAGTCTGGGCTGTGGTCCCAACTCCCAGGTCACAGTTGGTAGTGACAAGTGGGGAAGATGGCTCTCCGGAGACGGCTCTGATAACAGCCTGGCTGGAACGGCGGGCTCGCTGTTGATCTTGTAATCCTGTTTCCTGTCCCCCACACACTCGGTGACAGCTGGCTCAGGCAGCGAAGCGGGAGGAATGAAATTTCCTCTAATTCCAACAATCAGAACGGAGGGAGGGAGAGGGGTGGGGTGATGGAGGGCTGAACCTTAACTCTGCCGTGATCCCACATAAATAACTTTTGGATTAGCTTGGCAAATGTCTGGGCACGTACCCTCCGCCCCTCTCTTCACCCAGCAATCTGTGTTTGGAACATGTGGAGGGTATCTTAGTTATTTTCCAACGTTTATGTATGGTTTCTAGTTACAGAAGTGATAACTGCTTATTCTGAAAAGGGGAGAGCGAAAGGAAAGCAGGAAGAAGAAAATAAAATCATTTTGCAAATCCTGTCTCTAGCCAACTGATTAAAATATGTGCCAAGGTTATTTGGAAAGGTTAATCTGCGGCTTAAAAACATCTTATCCTAAAAAACCAATATTTCCCAAATTGCAGTGCCCCCTCCCCTGGTGACAAATGAGATGACTTTAGAGTGTGCCCACAGATATCAGGCACATCAGGTTGATTTCATAGACAATATTGTTTAGAATAAGACTAAGTTCTCTTTTATTGACTTATTTCTTTGGCTGTGCTGCGCTGCATTTGGGATCTTAGTTTCATGACTAGGGATCAAACTCAAGCCCACAAAACACAGAATCTTAACCCCTGGACCACCTGGGAAGTCCCCAAGACTGTTTGAAGGAAGGAAGGGAAGAAGGAAAAGAAAGAAAGAGGGAGGGAGAAGGGAAGGCAAGCTAAGGCTCATTATTTAGAGAAAATATTCTTTGTGACCCCATGAACTGTAGCCCGCCAGGCTCCTCTGCCCATGGAATTTTCCAGGCAAGAATACTGGAGTGGGTTGCCATTTCCTTCTCCAGAGGATCTTCCCACGAACTAAATAGCAGCAGAGCTGGTATGAAGATTTGGCCAACATTGTCAAGGTGATATGCAAATCACAAAAATTCAGGAGATGTACCTAAATGCTCACCCTAATGAGAAAGTGTGGGCACTTCACTGTCAAAGCTGAATGGGAACTTCTTGGGAGTCAAAGGTCCCGGTGGGGCCAAGGACAGGGCCACTGAGTGCAGGGAGGTGTTTTTCTCCAGAGGATGGGAGTCAGGTTTTGTGGGATGAATGGGAATTTTTCTTTTCGCTAGCTCTTGTTCTTTTTTTTTTTGTTTGTTTTTGTTTTTTAGTAATTTTAACTCTATTCTATTTTCAGCTGTGTCAGGTCTTAGTTGCTACACGCAGGGTCTTCATTGCCGCATACGGGTTTCCCTCTGGTTGAGGTGCTTGGGCTTAGTTGCTCTGAGGCATATGGGGATCTTAGTTCCCCTCCCAGGAATTGAACCCATGTCTCCTGCATTGGAAGGTGGATTCTTAACCACTGGACCACCTGGGGACTCCCTAAGGTTTTTTTTTTTTTTGGCTGAGCTGAGTGGCTTGTGGGATCTTAGTTCCCCTACCAGGGGTTGAACCCACATCTCCTGCATTGGAAGGTGGATTCTTAACCAGTGGACCACCAGGGAATCCCTGGTGAATGGGATTTGAATTTGTTGAGAAGAAGGGCTTTATGGGTTGGTTCGGAGGAGTGCGCAGGTATCTACCTGTTTAGGGTCTGGAGCAAGCATCAGACGGTAAAGATCTCTGAAAGTCAGCTGCCATGGCACTGTGTCAGGGAACACTGTCCCTTGAAGCATGGGATTCTAGCGGTAGAAGGGACCCTGGGAGGCAGCATCTGGTTTAACCTTCCTGCTTTTGCAGAAAAGAAAACTGCAGCCTGGAGACTCATTTGTTTTTATTTTTTAAAATTAATTTATTTTAATTGGAAGCTAATTACAGTACTGTAGTGGTTTTTGCCATACATTGACATGAATCAGCCATGCGTGTACATGTGTCTCCCATCCTGAACCTCCCTCCCAGAGACTCATTCATTTATTCAGTTTTGGATCTGTTGCTTTCTTCTTCAGCGGACACCCATTCTTTCAGGGCTTACTCTGTGCCAGGTCCTGAGGATGCAAAGGTGAATCCATGCACCGAGGGGCAGGGTTCACCGATGCTAAAGCAGGCTCTCGAGCTGGGGTCCTGGCTAGCACACCAATGAGCCCTGGGGCTCCCCTAGCTCTATCTCCTCATCTGTAAAAGGAAGATAATTATAGCACCTACCTCCGGGGCTGCTGCGTGGATGAGGTGAGGTAATATGGGTGTCCTAATTACTATTGCTATGCAATGAATAACTCCACTCTTAAATTGCCATCTACCGGCTATGAAACCCTGGGCTCTGAGCTGGCTCATCATCGCTGCATGAGACTCTGAATCCAGGACAGCCAGAGCTCCAGCACTTCTCTTCCAACACCTCTGCGCCCACGCAAGGGGAGGACATATAAGCAGCCCCCGTCCTCCCATGAGGAGCTCAGAGACCATCACAGTGCTCTAGATTTTGTCCACTTAACAACTTATTCCCGCTCAGAAATGCTCCCTAAATGCTGCTTAGGGTGGAAAAGCCAGGCATCGCTCTTTGTCACTGTGCCCCAGGAGAAGCTGGAAATCCCCAGGGAGGCACTTGGGTTTAGCTCAGGGTTTGGAGGTTGGGAAGGATGCCTCTGGTCAGGTGTGATTGCTGTCGGGTTTTGGCGGGGCGGCTGCAGGTATTTGATGGACAGACAAGGCTGAGTGTCCAAGATGGCACACCCCCGTGACCGCAGCTGACGCTGGCTTTTGGCTGGGAGCCCATCTGGGTGGTCTCCTCGAGCGTGTGCTTGTGGCCCATCCAGCATGGACTCCCTCCGTGGTGGCGGCTGTCCTTGGACAACCTTGAGAGGGCCTTTGCTCACGACACCTTGGGAGCCTGTAGCATCTCTTCTGCTACTTGCTGTTGGTTGAACAAGACTCACTAATGGGCTCAGATTCCAGGAGAGCCAGGGATCCTCCCTCTAGACAGATGGAAGTTGGAGAATGTGCCTGAGTGACTTCACACTGCCCCATCTTGCCTAGGAGTGCCTGACATTGTCCCTGGGCTGGAGTGACCCTGGATCATGTCAGGAGGAGATGGGATCCATTCCCTCTTGAAGGCTGAGGCCAGGTTGACACCCAGTTAAGGTGCAGATGCCTGGAGGTGAGCATCTTCAGGATAGAAGGAATCACCTGTCTGCCCCGGCCGGCTACCCCTGGTCTTTCTGGAAAGACAAACCCCAGAACAGGAACAGGCAGCAGCCAAGTGCTTCCTTGGGCACTTCTTGCTTTAACTCACATAGTGCAGCTGTGAGTCATGCCTGGCCTTTCTGGCATACAAGCATTTGTGGAGCACAATGGGAAGATGGGCAGCGCCTAGCGGTGGCAGCTTCAGAGCTCTTCATGGGAGAACTGGGCTGTCTCTTCTTGCTCAGTCTTCTCGTGGACTGCTGCTTCCTTGGCAGGAAGTAATCTCCAGAGCCGGGGTCCCTGGAGTTTCTGGTTGGCCTCTAAAGACTGATACCAAAGTTCCAATACTTTGGCCACCTGATGTGAAGAGCCCACTCATTGGAAAAGACCATTATGCTGGGAAAGGTTGAGGGCAGGAGGAGAAGGGGCGACAGAGGATGAGATGCTTGGATAGCATCATCGACTCAATGGACATGAGTCTGAGCAAACTCTGGGAGATAGTGAAAGACAGGGAAGCCTGGTGTGCTGCGGTCCATGGGGCCACAGAGCTGGACATGACTGAGCGACTGAAAAAGAACAGCAACCAGAGAGCCGACAGGAGAGCCAGGAGCCCAGGTTGTCCCAGGCAGAGCAGACAGGTTTTGCTGGCCCCAGGCTGGGGACATCTCTGTCCACCCACGTGAGAAATAGACCACTGTCCCCTGCCTCTGCAGGGCAGCTCACCTCCTCTTCCACCCTGAGGGCTAGGCTTCTTAATCAGTATCTAAGATCCCTTTGGAAAATCCAATTAAAGCAAGAACTCTGAAAAACTCACAATATACAAATAGGAGAAAAAATGTCAAGCAATTTTGAGGAATTTATAGGGTCTGGGATCTTTAAAAGGTTAAAATCCAGGACTTTCCCTGGTGGTCCAGGGGCTAAGATTCTGTGATCCCAGTGCAGGGGGCCTGAGTTTGATCCTTGGTTGAGAAACTAGATCCCGAGTACTGCAACTAAGACCTGGCACAGCCAAATAAATAAATACTAAAAAAAAAATTTTTTTAACCTTAAAATCCTTGTACTGGAGCCATCCCTTCTTTTCCAGCAACCCCCCTCCCCACCTTCGTAATTTTAAATGACTGTTCAGCTTCTAAAAATGGTCATTTTTCAAAAAGAAGGCCCAGCACTCTTGTCTTCTCGTGCTTGTGGTTAAAGCTGATGTGCTTAGTCACTCAGTCGTGTCCAACTCTTTGCAACCCCATGGACTGTAGCCCGCCAGGCTCCTCTGTCCATGGGGATTTTCTAGGCAGGAATACTGGAATGGGTTGCCATGCCCTCCTCCAGGGGGTCTTTCTGACTCAGGGATTGAACTCGTGTCTGTTATGTCTCCTGCATTAGCAGGCAGGTTCTTTACTGTCTGAGCCACCAGGGAAACCCATGGGGATGTCCAGTTAATGAGATGTGATCTCCAGGACAGGAACATTCTGGAGGTGACATTAACTCCCCAGTCCTTGCTGTACTTTAGGCTGTGCCTGCGGCTTCCCCCAGGAAAGTGTGAATTTATCCTCTTTATGTTTGGGAGGCCAAGCCAGCCTAAGTGGTGAGTGGAGGTTTGCCCCGAGAGGTCTCATCCTGGTCTTGGTTGTCCACCATTCATCTGCAGCACCATACCCAGCGCTCTGCTCCCCCAGTGAATCTGCTCTTCAGGGACAGTATCTGAGGGCAAATCCCCCGGAAGCATTGTTTCTCAAACTTTTGGCAGACATCACAATTAGCTGGGAGTGGGGAGGCTGGTGAAAAAAGCAGGTTTCTGGGTCTCACCCTTAGAGGTTCTGAATCAGTGGCTCTTGCGAGAGGGTACAAAACTGTCCTTTATCAAGTTATTTGATGGAGGGGTCCCCTGCTCAGACCTGGATAATTTCTTGGCCTTACAAAATGAGCCAAGACGTGCAGAAAATAATGTGTGATGCTTCTGGAAACGGAGCTCATGGGCTGGGCTGTTTTATAAAAAGGAACCTGTTTCTCTACTTGGTGGCCAACTTTGGCTGAACATGGGAAGTTTCGAGAGTGTGTCCCAGTGTTGTATTATGAAAAATGTAAGAAATATAGAAAACATGGAAGAATTGCATGGAGACCACCCATATACCCACTGATTTGGTTTTACAATTAATATTTTGCTATATATTTGCTCTATCACACATCTGTCCAGTGATCTGTCTCTCCATCCACCAGTCCATCTGTTTATCTATTCATCCATCAATGCATACATATATTTATCCATCCACCAATCTACCTATTTACCAATCCATCCATCCATCCATCCATCTACCATCTTATTTTTTAAATTCCTGTCTTATTTTTTTAATTTACTTTTTAATTGGAATAAAATTGCTTTACATTATTTGTGTTGGTTTCTGCCATACAGCAATGCAAATTGGCCATAATTATACATATATCACCTCCCTCTTGAGCATCCCTCCCCTTCCCCATTTTTTTTTTCTGATGTATTTCACACTCAGTTGCATTTGTGAGTACCTTTCAACCTTGTGTACTTCAGTAGGCATGCCATTAACACGGATTCAATTTTTGTTCATGAGTCTCTGTTTCAGGTAAACTCTACATACATTAAGAAAGGCACAGATCTTAAGTGCGCCGTTCACTTCTTGACAGATGCATATACCTGTGAAACACAAGTCCTTATCATAATATAAGACATTCCTTCACCCAGAGAGTTCCCTCATGATGCTTCCCAGTTATTCTTCTTCCACCTCCCCACCAGAAACAATTAATATTGTGATTAAAAAATAAAACCAGTTGGTTAGGTTTGTCTGTTACAGAATTTTATATAAAGGAAACCATACACTGTTTACCCTTTGCATAAGGCTTTTTCTCCTGGGGAGAACTAGAGATCCTGAGACCCCTTTTGAGTAGCAGATGCAAGTATGGACTTCTCCTTAGAAAAACTGACAAGCTCTAATGACTGGTATTTGAGATGGCATGTGGAGTGGAGTTCATAAATCAGATGAAGCCCTTGCAAGGTAAGAATGTTTGCTTCAAAATATAATCACGTGGTTTATAAGCTGGGGTTTATGGAGCAATATGTTTCCAATATATGCTAAGCCTTTCCAAACATTGTATTGTTTGACCACCCAAGAAGGGGATGATTCTGACTATTCCAATTTTATAGACAAGAGACTGTGGCTCAGAGAAGGGAAGAATTTAGCCAGCCCCACAGTGGCCAAATTGGTGGCTGTGTACCATCAAAGGCAGATATATCTATACAGCCTGACTTTGGAATCGCAACTCAAAATGAGTACCCTGATATGAAGTTATGCAGAGATTTACTATGGGAACCCCAAGGTCGCCCACCAAAGTCATCATGAATGCTGGGCGCTTTGGCCAGTGAGGGCGTTGTTTTTGAGTTTCTTTCTCTTTTTTTGGTCACGCCATATGGCATGCAGGATCTTAGTTCCCTGACCGGGGATTGAACCCATGCCCGCTGCAGTAGAAGCTCAGAGTCATAATCACTGGACCGCCAGGGAAGCCCCAGCCTTTGGGATTCTTGGTGCTACTCACATCAGACAGCTCTATTAGAATCAGTGGTGGGAATTCATGTCACTTCTTCGTGACGCCCTGGTCTGACCAGCGAGATGGAACAACTAGAATTCACAGTGCTTTTCTCCACCTCGCTGGTGGGGTGAGACTTGAGTCACAAAATGGTCACGAAGCCCTTTGTAGATGAGAATGATGGGAGCGATTATTATCTGCTGGGCTAAAATCCCGCTTGGGGTGAACTGCCCCCATCCCTTGAGAGTCCACACACGTTAGATCGGAATCATTTCCCCAAGCGTATCAGAAAGTTAATAAATCAGGAAGGCTCTTGTGGGATGGGGGGAGTGTCCTCTTTCCATTCTGATGGCAGATTAAAGTGCTAGGAGAGGAGGAATTTGCTTGCGAGACAGATTCTCCAGCCCCCAGCCTTGCCCTAGTGCACTGCTGTAGGATTGGAGAGAGGCTGCCAGAAACTGCGTAAGCATCGTAAGGGAAAACAACAGAAACTCACCCCCTCCGCAGCACCCCAGCGCCCCTGCCACCTGCTGCCGTGAAAAGGCCAATTCAGTCGGCTGCAGTGGAAAACATTCTCGGGGCCCTTCGTTAGCTGGCGGCCGGCTGCGATGCCGTTTGGCTGTGGATTTCAATATTCCCTTGTAACGTTTTACAACCCAGAGCCCGCGACAATGGCGTCATTCATTGCATCCGCTCACGTGGAACAGAATGTGAGAGGGCGGTGGAGCCGGGAGAAGCTGGTCGGTGGCCCTGATACCCAGGGTAAACTGGGGTAGTCGGGTCCCTGTGTCCAGACTGGGCAGATCGTGTCTGTGTCAGCCGGTGCAGTGGGATTTGACTTTTGGTAAAGCAGGAATGATGGACAGTTGGATCGGTAGAGGTTGATGTTCCTGATAAAACCAGTACCTAGCTCTGGTACCCTCAAAGATGTTCTGTATGACAGAAGTGCCGTGTTGCCCTAGCAGCGATGGGAAGGCAACGATTGCCTATTATCAAGTGTAAGTTGGGAAACCTGGAATAGCACTGACCCCGGGTGCAGCTCAGCTTTACCTCTTCTTAGCTGGGTGATCTGGGACAAGTTGCTCAACCTCTCTGAGTCTCACTTCTTTGCTCTGTCTCTAAAGTAAATATCATCATATGGATGAGATGGGATTCTCGCCAGGATGAAATGAGGGAAAGCATGTAAGTCAACCAGTGCAGTGGCTGGAGAGCTGCCCCCATGACTCAGTGGTCAAGAATCCGCCTGCAGTGCAGGAGATGAGGGTTCGATCCCTGGGTTGGCAAGAGCCCCTAGAGAAGGTAATGGCAACCCACTCCAGTATTCTTGCCTGGAGAGTTCCCGTGGACAGAGGAGCCTAGTGGACTACAGTCCATAGTGTTGCAAAAGAGTCGGACGTTACTGAGTGATTAGAAAACAACAGCAGTGGCTGGAACAGTAGGATGCGCAAAAAAAAAAAAAAAGTTAATAAATCAGGAAGGCTCTTGTGGGATGGGGGGAGTGTCCTCTTTCCATTCTGATGGCAGATTAAAGTGCTAGGAGAGGAGGAATTTGCTTGCGAGACAGATTCTCCAGCCCCCAGCCTTGCCCTAGTGCACTGCTGTAGTGATTGGAGAGAGGCTGCCAGAAACTGCGTAAGCATCGTAAGGGAAAACAACAGAAACTCACCCCCTCCGCAGCACCCCAGCGCCCCTGCCACCTGCTGCCGTGAAAAGGCCAATTCAGTCGGCTGCAGTGGAAAACATTCTCGGGGCCCTTCGTTAGCTGGCGGCCGGCTGCGATGCCGTTTGGCTGTGGATTTCAATATTCCCTTGTAACGTTTTACAACCCAGAGCCCGCGACAATGGCGTCATTCATTGCATCCGCTCACGTGGAACAGAATGTGAGAGGGCGGTGGAGCCGGGAGAAGCTGGTCGGTGGCCCTGATACCCAGGGTAAACTGGGGTAGTCGGGTCCCTGTGTCCAGACTGGGCAGATCGTGTCTGTGTCAGCCGGTGCAGTGGGATTTGACTTTTGGTAAAGCAGGAATGATGGACAGTTGGATCGGTAGAGGTTGATGTTCCTGATAAAACCAGTACCTAGCTCTGGTACCCTCAAAGATGTTCTGTATGACAGAAGTGCCGTGTTGCCCTAGCAGCGATGGGAAGGCAACGATTGCCTATTATCAAGTGTAAGTTGGGAAACCTGGAATAGCACTGACCCCGGGTGCAGCTCAGCTTTACCTCTTCTTAGCTGGGTGATCTGGGACAAGTTGCTCAACCTCTCTGAGTCTCACTTCTTTGCTCTGTCTCTAAAGTAAATATCATCATATGGATGAGATGGGATTCTCGCCAGGATGAAATGAGGGAAAGCATGTAAGTCAACCAGTGCAGTGGCTGGAGAGCTGCCCCCATGACTCAGTGGTCAAGAATCCGCCTGCAGTGCAGGAGATGAGGGTTCGATCCCTGGGTTGGCAAGAGCCCCTAGAGAAGGTAATGGCAACCCACTCCAGTATTCTTGCCTGGAGAGTTCCCGTGGACAGAGGAGCCTAGTGGACTACAGTCCATAGTGTTGCAAAAGAGTCGGACGTTACTGAGTGATTAGAAAACAACAGCAGTGGCTGGAACAGTAGGATGCGCAAAAAAAAAAAAGTAAATGATGAGGAGGAAGATGAGGATGAGGAAGGTAATGGTGATGGTGAGAATGGCCCTGCTGTTAATGATGATGTTGGTGAAAACAAGATCCCCCAGTTGCTACTCTCTTCCCAGACCCACGAGGGCTTTTCAGCTGTCCCTTTAATTCTCTGCTGCCTGTAGTCTTGAATGATGTAGAGAAAAATAGGTCATCTTCTCCTCACGGGGACTTGAGAGGCTTTTGCTGTGTTGCTGCTCACGAGTTCCTTTGATTCGTGCGTTGATGAGCCCAGGAAAGATGATCCTGGGAGTTTCCTGGTGGTCCAGTGGTTAGGACTCTGTGCTTTCACTGTTGAGGACCCAGGTTCAGTCCCTGGTTGGGGAACTAAGATCTCACAAGCCACATGGCATGGTCAGAAAAAGAGAAATGATCCCAAATGGTGTTTATTGGGACCGTTTTCTTCTCTTTGCCTCTGTAACTCCATCCTGACTAGAGAAGTCACTCCGCTCTTCTATGCCTCAATTTTGACACCTGCCAGGTGGATTTGGGGATGTTGTATTGCAGACACCAGGGGAGATGTGCGTGGTTGATGGTGGGACTGATGTTTCAAGCTCCTCAGAGAGAAACATACTGAGAGGGACAAGTGGTTATTGAGAGAATATGCCTCTCCCACTTCTGTGAGTGTTCGTAATCAAAAACAGGATTTGGCTTTTCCAGAGGGTAATTTTGCAATCTGGCAGTGCCGGAAGGGAGCATTCCATGGAGTCCATTGATACATTCTCTTGTAAATTCCCTCAGCCAACATTTTTTAAGAGTTATTTTCTTTAATTAAAAAAAATAACCATCTCCATTAAGAATATCAAACTAAAAAGAGACGTTCCCTTCCCTGTTGGATCTCTGACAGCCCAGTACTCGAACTAAGCAAGATCTAAATTGGATTGCCAGCAAGATTTGACACCTTTTTTGTTTTATTATTATAATGATTTTTCTTCTTCTTCTTTTTTTCCATTACGTAGCTTCAGCCGCCAGCGAGAACTATAAAGCTAATTTCCTTCCTTTCAGCCTCCTGGCCCCAGGGGGAGAGTCTGAGCAGTTGGGGTTCTGAAATGACACAGTCCGCAGGAAAGCTGGGCTAGGAGACCCCAGGGTGTCATGAGGGTGTCTGTAACCTCACGGAAACTTGGCAGACACTCTGTTGTCCCTTGTCTGGTTACTCTGATGTGGTTTGTGATGACAAACAAAGGCAGGGGCCCAGAGTGGGAGACTGTCACACCCCTGAGAGGTGGGTGAAATGAGAGAGGAGTCTTAGGCTCCAAACCCCTGCACCCCTAATAGCACATTATGTTTTAAAAATGGAAAGAGGTCAGTAGGAAATTGTCTAGAAGTAATTTGGAGACCGTTGGGTTAGAACTCTGGTGGTGTCTCTTTCTAGCTCTGGGACCCTGGGCAAGTTATTTCATCTCCCTGGGCCTTGGTTTTCTAATCTGTAAAATGGGGATAAGAGTAGTCCCCACTTCAGAGGGTCACAGAGAGGATGAAGGGGGTGAATGCAGCATCCTTCAAAATGTGCTAGGCATTGTGCTCTTTGTACGTGGGATAATTTCAGGTGTACTTTTAAAAATTTCGAATAGGTAAGTATTTTTATTTTAATTGCATTAGAGGACCTTGCACCACAAACCCCTTAATGTCATAGCTGTTATTGCTCAGAGTAAGGCAAAGCTCATTTAGACAAAGAATTCATTTAAAAATGGAGTAAGGTAAAGAATGATTGGTTCACAGCAAACATAGCTAAGTTCAGGATTTCCTGATTCATATTTCTTCTACAGAGGGATTCTTATCCTGGTTAGGGCCCTAGGCTCCTCTGGCAGTCTGGGGAAGCTTAGGGATCCCTTCTCAGAAGAATCTGATTAAATGTGTAAAATAAGATGCATTGATTGCCGAGGCAGCCCATTATGTTAACACAGAGTGATCAAACTCTTTCCTAAATGGCGACATAGTAACATATACACTTTATAAATGTCTTAAGTAATGGGGACATAGTAGCAGACCGAAATGACTGTAATTTTGAAGTCATCATGAGCGTAAGTGGTATCTGGAGACCTGTACAGCTGCAGCAAGATGGGAAGTTATTTTGTTTCTGTTGATGACAGTCGCTAGGGCTGCTAACTCAACTGTGGCTTGCTGCCGACACCCATCACAGAAGGAAATACTGAAGTCCAATTCAGGATTACTGACAATAAAGACATCATTTTGAAAATCCAAGTTTACACCCCTAAGTTTTTCCCCAAAGTTGAGACCTCCACGTTCAGGAGACAGGCTTATGGCACGGCTCCCTCCTGAGAAATTTTATGAGCTGGAAGCGCGAGTCATCTTGTAGCGGCGGTCATGACCGCTGCTTCCATGTGCCAGACATTTTCTAGAGCATGTTCTTGGATAATTTCAGTGACCTTGAGAGATAACTGATGCTCAGAGAGATCGAGTATCTTGTCTAAGATCACACAGCTGTTAAGGTGGTAGGTCTGATACAGATTGCACTCTTGCCTGAATCTAATATCTTTTTTCTTCCCACTATACCCTGATTCTTAGATATTCAAATAAAAATCAGAGTCCAGTGGGTAATCAGGGAAGGGAAGGTGTCTGGGGAACTTGGGGCTGGCAGCTGTGGTTTCTCCAGATCATCTCTTTATGTCCCCATTTTGCAGGTGAGGCTTAGCTAGGTGACCTCCTTTATCCTAGCTCACTGAGTTAGCAAGGATATTGGACTAGAGGTACTACAGGCTCAGTGGGGTGGAGGACGCAACGGAAGGTATTTCGTGAAAAATGGACATTTCAGGACATTTCTGGTGGTCCAGTAGTTAAGATCCTGTGTTCCCACTGCAGAGGGCAAAACTTCGATCCCTGGTTGGGGAACTAAGATCCCACATGCTTCGGGGCCAAAGGAAAAAAAAAAGACAAGGAAGCACTTTTTAAAAATGTTAAAAAAAAAATTGGAAGGGACATTTCCCCAGAAGTAGCAGCTTTTCTGGATCCACAGATGACGAGATCACATTCAAATCCTCTTCTGTCCTCCTCCTCCCAGGGACCTCTCTTGGGAGAAATGTGGGAGAAACTTTGAATATCTTCTCCTACATTTTCATTTTGCTTTCCAACCAAGGAAGATCTTCTATGAATTTCAGCTCTGTTTCCATTGCCCTTTGTTGCCCAAGGTGGTGTGGAGGGTGGGGGACATGGGGAGGATGAATGGAGAACCTGGAGGGATTTTGTCCAGGAGACTGCAGACACTTCCTTTATTTTGCGTATGTCCCTCCTAGACTAGTCCTCCTGCTCTGCCGTAATTAAAATTATGTTAATAGTTTATATAATATTCTACTAACAATTAGTAATAATTATTATTGTCAACGTTGAAATAGTCATCTAAGCTTCATAAATGGTGGTGATGGTTTAGTTACTAAGTCATGTCTGACTCTTGTGACCCCATGGACTGTAGCCTGCCAGGCTCCTCGTTCATAGGATCCTCCAGGCAACAATATTGAGGTGGGTTGCCATTTCTTTCTCCAGAAACTTCATCAATGCTCACTGTAAAAAGAGTCAAACAATGCAGATGTGCAAAAAGTAATGTTGTTTAGTAGCTCAGTCGTGTCCAACTCTTTTGCAACCCTATGGGCTGTAGCCCGCCAGGCTTCTCTGTCCATGGGATTTCCTAGGCAAGAATACTGGAATGGGTTGCCATTTCCTTCTCCAGGGCGTCTTCCCGACCCAGGGATGGAACCCAAGTCTCCTGCATTGGCAGGTGGGTTCTTCACCACTGAGCCACGAGGAAAGCCTGCAAAAAAGTAATAAGTTGATCTAAAAGTTCTCTCATAACCCCAGCTTCTGGAGGGACCCGCTGGGATCTATTTCATAATTTCGGTCATGTTATATCCTACCTCTTTAACTTCATTTATCTTGCACAGATTTTTGAATTTATTCATAAACAGGCTTCTCATTATTTTCAAAGGTTGCATGAATATTCCATCATCTAGCTCTGTCAAAGTTGACAGCCATTAACGAGGACATTTAGATCATTTCCAGTGTCTTCCCTTTGTTCTGGAGAAGGAAGTGGCAACCCACTCCAGTCTTCTTACCTGGAGAATACAGTGGGCAGAGGAGTCACAAAGAGTTGGACGTGACCAAGCAAGTGAATACTTTCACTTTCATAGACAATGCAGTGGAGAAAAATCCTCATACTTACCTTCTTAGGAAAATCCATAGTAATGGGATTGCTTGGTCCACTTTATTAAAAATTTCAAAAACGAACGCTATCAGGAATTCCCTGGTGATCAGGTGGTTAGGACTCAGTGATTTCACTCCCATGGCCCTTAGTCTGGGAACTAAGACCCTGCAAGTTGCGTGGTGTGGCCCCCCCGCCAAAAAAAAAATGGAATGGGTTGCCATTTCCTTCTCCAGGGCGTCTTCCCGACCCAGGGATGGAACCCAAGTCTCCTGCACTGGCAGGTGGGTTCTTCACCACTGAGCCACGAGGAAAGCCTGCAAAAAAGTAATAAGTTGATCTAAAAGTTCTCTCATAACCCCAGCTTCTGGAGGGACCCGCTGGGATCTATTTCATAATTTCGGTCATGTTATATCCTACCTCTTTAACTTCATTTATCTTGCACAGATTTTTGAATTTATTCATAAACAGGCTTCTCATTATTTTCAAAGGTTGCATGAATATTCCATCATCTAGCTCTGTCAAAGTTGACAGCCATTAACGAGGACATTTAGATCATTTCCAGTGTCTTCCCTTTGTTCTGGAGAAGGAAGTGGCAACCCACTCCAGTCTTCTTACCTGGAGAATACAGTGGGCAGAGGAGTCACAAAGAGTTGGACGTGACCAAGCAAGTGAATACTTTCACTTTCATAGACAATGCAGTGGAGAAAAATCCTCATACTTACCTTCTTAGGAAAATCCATAGTAATGGGATTGCTTGGTCCACTTTATTAAAAATTTCAAAAACGAACGCTATCAGGAATTCCCTGGTGATCAGGTGGTTAGGACTCAGTGATTTCACTCCCATGGCCCTTAGTCTGGGAACTAAGACCCTGCAAGTTGCGTGGTGTGGCCCCCCCGCCAAAAAAAAAGGGTGATCTCACACTGCCTTCCAGAAAAGATGGGCTGATCACCTTATCCACGCTGTACTAGTTACTGTCCTGCACAAGATATCCTTTCTGATCCCAAACACTGGCAGCCCTCTTCCCTTAGTGGATGTGAGAATGTTACGGGTTGGAGTGTTGTCTTCTTTAACTCCCTGGATATTTCTGTCAATTCTTCCTTTTACCTTTGAGCTTCTCTGCAAATTCTCACTCAGTCCTTCCTTCACTCACCTGGTTTCCTTTGGGGCTCTTGGTGATACTCAGCTCCACTTTCCTCCTTTCCAGGACAGGTTTCTGTTGAAGTGCCCGAGCTTTTATGAAGACAAAAATAGGGATACCTGAAAGCTAAAGAGGGAAAGGAAGGGAATGTGGGGGGCCTATCGTAAAAGTGTGAGGGACCAGGCATTTCCCTGGTGGTCCAGTGGGGAAGAATCCACCCGCCGATGCAGGAGACATGGGTTTGATCCCTGGTCTGGGAGGATCCCATATGCCGTGGAGCAGCTAAGCCCGTGCACCACAGCTACTGAGGCCTGCACACTAGAGCCCATCCTCTGCAGCCAGAGAAACCACCGTGATGAGAAGCCCATGCACCGTAACCAAAGAGTAGCCCCGCTTGCCGTAGCTGGAGGAAGCCCACGTGCAATGAAGAGCCGGCACAGCCAATAGATGCATAGAAAAAGATAGTCAAAAAGAGTATGAGGGGCCAGATTTTGAGCGCCTTGGTAGAGGCTATCCACATGGCATCGTAAGCTGAGGCTTAGAAAGGCTGTGATCCACATGGCATCGTAAGCTGAGGTTTATAAAGGCTGTGATCCACATGGCATCGTAAGCTGAGGCTTAGAAAGGCTGTGGTCCAGTAGTGGGGATGAAACCTGACTCTGGACTTGCCTCTCCTGAGATCCCAGGCTCTGTTCTCCAGGTCCTCTGACCTCTTTCTTTTCCTCTTCTGCCCCCCTCGCCCTCACTGTGTCTCCAAAGCTGTGACAGTCCTGCTGATGGCTGTCATTGGTTGTGACAAGCACCACTGTAAGCCTCTCCCAGGCATCAACTCACTTCTTCTCTCAACAGTCCTTTGAGCCTAGATTTTGTTTATTATCCCTTTTTTTACAGGTGGGAAACCAAGAGACAGAGAAGTATTGTCAGAAGCAACAAGTACAGCAACCCAAAAGGAAATTCTAAGGCACAGGCAGCAAACTCTTCAGATTGGGGTGACCTAGATTTTTCTGTGACTACCCTAGGTGGGCAGCTGCCTTTCTTGATTAATGTTAGGGAAAGATGGAGACCAAGAAGTTAAGTCTTAGTGACTTCTCAGCTCTTTAATTTAGCATTTGAATCAGGGAATTCAAAGATATCTGGAATAGGGTGACTATTTCACTGACGTGTGTTTGTTGATTTTTAGGAGGAATTCTGAGCTGAGGGTACTTATTTACCTTTTGGCATAGGTATAAAACTGTTCCTGAACCTACTTGCCTAATGTATAAGACATGAAAAAATGGTGACTCAGTGTATATGTCCATGGCACAGGATGCACTTGCGTATAACTTTCTCTCTCCATTCATCAAAGATCCCTTTGTTTCTTATTCGGTGATTTTCTTTTTCCCAGGGGATTCTTTGACCCTGCGGTTCAAACAATGAAAAGATCTCTATCATGCCACTGATTGATGTCATTTGGTATCTTCTCTCTTTCAGTAAAGAATATCCTGTGGTCCCCAGGAGCACAGTGAGACAGAAAGTGGCCTCCAACCACAGTCCTTTCAGCAGTGAGCCTCGAGCTCTGTCCGCCTCATCCAACTTGGGGTCCCAGTACCAGTGTGAGAATGGCGTGTCTGGCCCTTCCCAGGACCTCCTGCCCCCGCCCAACCCATACCCGCTGCCCCAGGAGCACAGCCAAATTTACCATTGCACCAAGAGGAAAGGTGAGTGCGACTGCAGTGCCCACCTGGCCACTTTCTTCCCTTCTTCTTTCCCTTGAAAAAGGAAATCCACCCAACTACATGTATATTTATCTTTAAAATGTAAGCAGCGCACTGAGAGACTGAGAGAATGTAAGAGAGTCAAACCATTCTAGTACAGCAAAAGATTGCTTTGACACATCTTTGCCAAGTTCTAGCCTCTTCCTTGGGGAAAGCTTATTTGAAATGTTCAGATGCATTTATTTATTTACACTTGCACACACACACAAGTACAGAGTTTTGCTTTTACTTTGAATTGTTGATATCGTACTGTACCTGTTTTGCAACTTGTATTTCTTAAAATTTTAGAGTATACTGTATTCTTTAAGCTTTTTATTTTATGTAGGAATATAGTTAATGAAAGGGCTCCCCTGGTAGCTCAGCTGGTAAAGAATCCACCTACAGTGCAGGAGACCAGGGTTCAATTTCTGGGTCAGGAAGATTGCTGGAAAAGGGATAGGCTACCCACTCCAGTGTTCTTGGGCTTCCCTGGTGACTCAGCTGGTAAAGAATCTGCCTGCAGTGTGAGAGACCTGGGTTCAATTCCTCGTCTGGGAAGATCCCCTGTAGAGGGAAAGGCTACACACTCCAGTATTCTGGCCTGAAGAGTTTCATGGACTGTATAGTCCATGGGGTCACAAAAAGTTGGACACAACAGAGCGATTTTCACTTTCATAGTTAATGAACAATGTTGTGTTAGTTTAAGGTGTACAACAGAGTGAATCAGTCATACATATACATGTTTTGATGCTTTTTCAAATTCTTTTCCTATTTAGGTTGTTACATAATATTGAGTAGAGTTTCCTGTGCTCTACAGTAGCATACATTGTAGATGTCTTTTCATGACCCTAGAACAGCCTCATTCTTTTTAGCTGCTGCAAAGGAACTATTATCCTAAGAGGATAAAGCCAAGTTTATGTTGTCGGGGGTGGTCAGGGAGTATGCCTTCAGAGTCTTGGTTGTATTATAAGCCTACAACCTACACTGCAGGGAACCTCCTTGGAATTTGATGTACTCTTTAGTCCTTGGAGAAGGAAATGGCAACCCACTCCAGTATTCTTGCCCGGAGAATCCCATGGACGGAGGAGCCTGGTGGGCTACAGTCCACAGGGTCGCAAAGAGTCGGACACGACTGAGTGACTTCACTTTCACTTAGTCCTTGGGCAAGGTTTTTCCCGAGTGGATTCTGAGCCCTTCTTTCTTTTTCAGATCAATGCCAAAAAAAAAAAAAAAAAAACCAAACAACAAAAAACAAAAAAAAAAATATTCTTGCCCGGAGAATCCCATGGACGGAGGAGCCTGGTGGGCTACAGTCCACAGGGTCGCAAAGAGTCGGACACGACTGAGTGACTTCACTTTCACTTAGTCCTTGGGCAAGGTTTTTCCCGAGTGGATTCTGAGCCCTTCTTTCTTTTTCAGATCAATGCCAAAAAAAAAAAAAAAAAAAACCAAACAACAAAAAACAAAAAAAAAACACGCAGAGAGGGAGAAAAGAAAATCATGATAGATTTTGTCTCCTGTGTATCCCCTCTTTAAATCTCCTAGGCTGTTGTCTGAGACATCTCATCATTTCCTTTGCCTAATGAGAAATGGATGACTTCTTCCTAACTATCTGAGTCCAGAGGGGAAGTTAAGGCAGGAAACTTCTGTTGGCACATTTTCCAAGGCAGAATTGAAGGTGTGGATGTGGGCCGTGGGGCCAGGGAAACAGATTTGAGTCTCAGTTCTGCCACCAACTTCCTGGATGACCTCGGGCAGGTTCCTAGCCTCTCTGGGCATCATTTTCTCACTTTGTAAATGATGCTAAGTTCCTGAGAGCAGTTGGTGCTTGATGAGTACCCCATGGGTGGCAGTGAAGTGAATCCCAGGAGGAAGTAAAGAGACAGCTGCTCATTTAGGTGAAGGTTCGGGAAGACAGACATAAGGGGAGGGGACTGTGCAATCTCCTGCTTACGCCTGTGATTTTCAGTCAGACTGGTGAGATAAATCTGACCTTTGCCATTTTCACATGTTTATGATTACGGGAAAGTTACTTAGTCAGTGTCTGTAAACCTAACAACAAACCTCTGTAGATTGGAGCCCACAATTGGACCTGTCTCCTCCGCTGGGTGTGAAGAGGCTATGAAATAAGCGCTGGGTTGACTTAATAAACCAGCTCTGTTTTGCTCCAGACGGTCTGTGACCCCATCATCAGAGTGCTCCCTGTTGGATCTCAAAGCCCCATCAGCCAACACGACGCCTTTCAAAGTCTAGTGGCGCCTGGACATTCTTTTTTGACCTGAGAAAAGGAACACAGTTTGGCTATTTGACATTTACCAAAGTCACGTTTTGAAAGAAGGAAGAGCTGTCATGGGTCCAAACATGGGGCTGGGGAGCTGACCCGGTGAGACCAGGCTTTCCAGACTTACCTGAAGCCCATCCAAGCTCCTTGGATCTGGAAGGCCTGAGCTGCATCAGCCCGTCAGGCCCCCTGGCCCGACTCCCAGCACGCCCGCTGCTGGATGGGCTGGAGGCACAAGCAGGGGTTAAGAGTGTCCATAGAGCATAGATGCCGGAGCAGAGATGCTGTTTCATATTATATTTCAGGGAGCCCTGCCGAGGCTCCAGGCGACAACCTTTGCAGGAACATTATTAAGTAGGCACTGTTATATAAACCAATTTTACAAATAGGGAACCTGAGGGAAAACTGTGAGCTGATGGTTGTTTTTTTTTCCTTTTCTTTTAATTAATTAATTTATTTTAAGTGGAGGCTAATTACTTTACAATATTGTAGTGGTTTTTGCCATGCATTGATGTGAATCAGCCATGGGTGTACATGTGTCCCCATCCTGAACCCCCATCCCACCTCCCTCCCCATCCCATCCTTCAGGGTTGTCCCATTGCACTGGCTTTGAATGCCCTGTTTCATGCACCGAGCTTGGACTGGTGATCTATTTCACATATGGTAATACACATGTTTCAGTGCTATTCTCTCAAATCATCCCACCCTTGCTTTCTCCCACAGAGTCCAAAAGTCTGTTCTTTATATCTGTGTCTCTTTTGCTGTCTAGCATATAGGGTCATTGTTACCATCTTTCTAAATTCCATATATATGCATTAATATACTGTATTAGTGTTTTTCTTTCTGACTTACTTCACTGATGTTCTTTTTTTTTTAAAGCTACTTTTAAAACTATTTTATTTATTTTTATTTACTTACATATTTTGGCTGCATCGGGTCTTCGTTGCTGCGCGTGGGCTACTCTCTAGCTGTGATGCTTGGGCTTCTCTTTGCAGTGGCCTCTCTTGTTGGGGAGCATAGGCTCTAGGGAGCACGGGTTTCCGTATATGCAGCATGCGGGCTCAGTAGTTGTGGTGCATGGGCTCAGTTGCCCTGCAGCATGTGGATCTTCCCAGACCAGGGATCGAACCTGTGACCCCTGCGTTGGCAGGCAGACTTGCAGACTCTCAATCTCTGGACCACCAGGGAGGTCAGAACTGATGGTTCTTGAAGGCACAGTTTGAACCCATGCCTGGCCTGCAGACTCTGCCTGGACCGTGAACCATCCCCCTATCTGCCTCCATTACCTTTGCTTATGAGCTGCAGTCTCCAAGTTTCATTGTCCCACTAGAGATCTGCTCTTGAGATTGGGTCCTATTCATTGATGAAGAGCTCACAGGTTTGAATTAAAGAGTTCTTTTGATTAAATTGATGCCAGACCTAGTTACAAAGAATCAGCATGCTGTTTTAGGTTTGATATTGATAGCAGCATCCTTGGAAATGCACTCTTGGAGGATACAGGAGGAAGGCTTTGAATGCAGGGCTGGTGAACCTCTTTGAGTAATGGGAGTGGTTGTCCTGCACATGGTGCTTTGCTGGGATCCTTGCGTGAACTGGGAATTGACTTGAGGTGGCCCCTGGGAAAGCTGGAGTCGGTGGCTGGTCCATTGCGGTCTCTCCCAGCAGCTGATCCTTCCCAGCAGCATGATGGTGGGTAACTTGCTTCGGCTTTCTGAGCCTCAGCCAGCTTTTCTGCAGGATGGGGGAAGACAACAGCGCTTACGCTGCAGGGTTGTCATGAGATGAAATGAGATAATCCCGGTGACGCACTTAGGATCTGGAGCTGATAAGTCCTCCACTGAAGGTGAGCTCACAGCCGCCCTGACTTTGGGAAATGCACCCCATTGCAAGCAGTGCAGACACTACTATGACTTGTTATTGACTTGTTTGATGGCAGTGGCGATCGAATGCTATGAAGGAGACGCACAAAATGCTAACAGAAAGCAAAGTGGGAGTCTTCCCTGGTGGCCCAGTGGTTGAATCCACATTTCCAGTGCAGGGGATGGGAGTTCGATACCTGGTTGGGAAACTGAGATCCTGTATGCCACGGGGCAGCTGAGTCTGGGCATCATGCTGTAACTAAGATCAGACACAGCCAAATAAATGTTTTTAAAAAGTTATTTTAAAAAACAGCAAAGTGGATTATTGGATGAGAGTGGGGCATCAGGGAAGAATTTCAGTTGAGGTCTCTGGAGAGTGAGTGTCAGCTATGAGATTGGGGAGCCAAGTGGGTGTCCAGGCATAGAGAAGAGCAGACCCTTGGAAAATGGGGAGCCCCCTCTCACTGGGGGAGTGGACATAAGGCCAGCATGGTTGGAACACAGAGCAGGGAAGAGTGATGGGAGAGAAGGCTGCTGAGGACCGCAGGAACCAGCACAACACCAGCCCTTGTGAGCCACTTTGAAGGGTTCGGATTTTATCTTAACACTGACAGGTGGCCTTTGCAGGGGTTTGAATCCATGAGGGATGTGATTCTGGTTTTGTTTTGAGGCAGTCCCTTTGCTGTGATTGAATTGATGCCAGGGATGCTTCATAGGCTCCAAAGTGTGTGAGATAGTGATGGCTCAGACCAAGGAGTGTGGAGAAGAGCTGGAGATGTCAGAGGAGTCAGGACGTTGCGACTGGCTGCAGATAACAAGGTGAAGGATTGCCCCCTCTTTGACAGATGTGGACCCTGAGGCTCAGAGAGATGGAGTAATTGGCATAGAGTCACCCAGCGAGTAAGCAGCTCCACCCCCTGATTCATTCTGAGGTCTGTGCACTTGGGGTACAGCGCTCATTTTACCTTTGCAGAAACCTTTGCCCCTCTTGCCTCCCTCCACTGGGAAAAGACAGCTCCTAGGGACAGAGAACATTCCAGCCAAGCTCTCCCTGTCCTGCCTGCCTGCCTCGGAGACGACAAAAAGCAATTCATCATCAGCCTCCATTGTAAAGCGATAAGGAATCAGCCGAGGTTTCCTTCCAGTTTGGGACTCCCGTTAAGTGATAACTCCATGGGTGGCTTCTCTCCCACCCCAGCCCCTGCCTGCCCCACTATCTGACTTCCCCTCATTGTCTGTCTCCTTTCCAACCAGCCCAGGAGGCAGCCCCAGTGAAATGTCAAAGGACCAGGCCAGCCAGGGGGCCCCTTGTGTTTGGACCCAGCTGTCTCCAAACTATCTCTCCTGATGGGAGGAGCTAGAAAAGCTGGGAAAGTGTTTTATCAACGCCACTCAATCACATCCAGTTCACCCAGGCCTGGGAGACCACTTGTCTGTCTTTCTCTCTCCTTTCCACTCTGACAGCCCTCCCCAACCACTGGAAACCAGAGGCGACCCAAATAAAGGTTTTAGCCAAGCCAGTTACCGCACTAGATACTGAGAGGGAAAGGGAGTGGAATTGGGTACTGTCAAGGGCTTTGCATTTCCTCAGCCTCCTTGGTTTTTAGAGCAGCCCCACACTTTTTCCTTCACTGGAGTCTCCCTGTAGTCTTTGAGTCACCGGAGATGCCTTCCACCCCTGTGGCAAATAGGAGGCA
>SJYC01020085.1:0-19767 GCA_006408675.1 Madoqua kirkii | reverse complement strand
TGACTTCTTCCTAACTATCTGAGTCCAGAGGGGAAGTTAAGGCAGGAAACTTCTGTTGGCACATTTTCCAAGGCAGAATTGAAGGTGTGGATGTGGGCCGTGGGGCCAGGGAAACAGATTTGAGTCTCAGTTCTGCCACCAACTTCCTGGATGACCTCGGGCAGGTGTCCTAGCCTCTCTGGGCATCATTTTCTCACTTTGTAAATGATGCTAAGTTCCTGAGAGCAGTTGGTGCTTGATGAGTACCCCATGGGTGGCAGTGAAGTGAATCCCAGGAGGAAGTAAAGAGACAGCTGCTCATTTAGGTGAAGGTTCGGGAAGACAGACATAAGGGGAGGGGACTGTGCAATCTCCTGCTTACGCCTGTGATTTTCAGTCAGACTGGTGAGATAAATCTGACCTTTGCCATTTTCACATGTTTATGATTACGGGAAAGTTACTTAGTCAGTGTCTGTAAACCTAACAACAAACCTCTGTAGATTGGAGCCCACAATTGGACCTGTCTCCTCCGCTGGGTGTGAAGAGGCTATGAAATAAGCGCTGGGTTGACTTAATAAACCAGCTCTGTTTTGCTCCAGACGGTCTGTGACCCCATCATCAGAGTGCTCCCTGTTGGATCTCAAAGCCCCATCAGCCAACACGACGCCTTTCAAAGTCTAGTGGCGCCTGGACATTCTTTTTTGACCTGAGAAAAGGAACACAGTTTGGCTATTTGACATTTACCAAAGTCACGTTTTGAAAGAAGGAAGAGCTGTCATGGGTCCAAACATGGGGCTGGGGAGCTGACCCGGTGAGACCAGGCTTTCCAGACTTACCTGAAGCCCATCCAAGCTCCTTGGATCTGGAAGGCCTGAGCTGCATCAGCCCGTCAGGCCCCCTGGCCCGACTCCCAGCACGCCCGCTGCTGGATGGGCTGGAGGCACAAGCAGGGGTTAAGAGTGTCCATAGAGCATAGATGCCGGAGCAGAGATGCTGTTTCATATTATATTTCAGGGAGCCCTGCCGAGGCTCCAGGCGACAACCTTTGCAGGAACATTATTAAGTAGGCACTGTTATATAAACCAATTTTACAAATAGGGAACCTGAGGGAAAACTGTGAGCTGATGGTTGTTTTTTTTTCCTTTTCTTTTAATTAATTAATTTATTTTAAGTGGAGGCTAATTACTTTACAATATTGTAGTGGTTTTTGCCATGCATTGATGTGAATCAGCCATGGGTGTACATGTGTCCCCATCCTGAACCCCCATCCCACCTCCCTCCCCATCCCATCCTTCAGGGTTGTCCCATTGCACTGGCTTTGAATGCCCTGTTTCATGCACCGAGCTTGGACTGGTGATCTATTTCACATATGGTAATACACATGTTTCAGTGCTATTCTCTCAAATCATCCCACCCTTGCTTTCTCCCACAGAGTCCAAAAGTCTGTTCTTTATATCTGTGTCTCTTTTGCTGTCTAGCATATAGGGTCATTGTTACCATCTTTCTAAATTCCATATATATGCATTAATATACTGTATTAGTGTTTTTCTTTCTGACTTACTTCACTGATGTTCTTTTTTTTTTAAAGCTACTTTTAAAACTATTTTATTTATTTTTATTTACTTACATATTTTGGCTGCATCGGGTCTTCGTTGCTGCGCGTGGGCTACTCTCTAGCTGTGATGCTTGGGCTTCTCTTTGCAGTGGCCTCTCTTGTTGGGGAGCATAGGCTCTAGGGAGCACGGGTTTCCGTATATGCAGCATGCGGGCTCAGTAGTTGTGGTGCATGGGCTCAGTTGCCCTGCAGCATGTGGATCTTCCCAGACCAGGGATCGAACCTGTGACCCCTGCGTTGGCAGGCAGACTCGCAGACTCTCAATCTCTGGACCACCAGGGAGGTCAGAACTGATGGTTCTTGAAGGCACAGTTTGAACCCATGCCTGGCCTGCAGACTCTGCCTGGACCGTGAACCATCCCCCTATCTGCCTCCATTACCTTTGCTTATGAGCTGCAGTCTCCAAGTTTCATTGTCCCACTAGAGATCTGCTCTTGAGATTGGGTCCTATTCATTGATGAAGAGCTCACAGGTTTGAATTAAAGAGTTCTTTTGATTAAATTGATGCCAGACCTAGTTACAAAGAATCAGCATGCTGTTTTAGGTTTGATATTGATAGCAGCATCCTTGGAAATGCACTCTTGGAGGATACAGGAGGAAGGCTTTGAATGCAGGGCTGGTGAACCTCTTTGAGTAATGGGAGTGGTTGTCCTGCACATGGTGCTTTGCTGGGATCCTTGCGTGAACTGGGAATTGACTTGAGGTGGCCCCTGGGAAAGCTGAGTCGGTGGCTGGTCCATTGCGGTCTCTCCCAGCAGCTGATCCTTCCCAGCAGCATGATGGTGGGTAACTTGCTTCGGCTTTCTGAGCCTCAGCCAGCTTTTCTGCAGGATGGGGGAAGACAACAGCGCTTACGCTGCAGGGTTGTCATGAGATGAAATGAGATAATCCCGGTGACGCACTTAGGATCTGGAGCTGATAAGTCCTCCACTGAAGGTGAGCTCACAGCCGCCCTGACTTTGGGAAATGCACCCCATTGCAAGCAGTGCAGACACTACTATGACTTGTTATTGACTTGTTTGATGGCAGTGGCGATCGAATGCTATGAAGGAGACGCACAAAATGCTAACAGAAAGCAAAGTGGGAGTCTTCCCTGGTGGCCCAGTGGTTGAATCCACATTTCCAGTGCAGGGGATGGGAGTTCGATACCTGGTTGGGAAACTGAGATCCTGTATGCCACGGGGCAGCTGAGTCTGGGCATCATGCTGTAACTAAGATCAGACACAGCCAAATAAATGTTTTTAAAAAGTTATTTTAAAAAACAGCAAAGTGGATTATTGGATGAGAGTGGGGCATCAGGGAAGAATTTCAGTTGAGGTCTCTGGAGAGTGAGTGTCAGCTATGAGATTGGGGAGCCAAGTGGGTGTCCAGGCATAGAGAAGAGCAGACCCTTGGAAAATGGGGAGCCCCCTCTCACTGGGGGAGTGGACATAAGGCCAGCATGGTTGGAACACAGAGCAGGGAAGAGTGATGGGAGAGAAGGCTGCTGAGGACCGCAGGAACCAGCACAACACCAGCCCTTGTGAGCCACTTTGAAGGGTTCGGATTTTATCTTAACACTGACAGGTGGCCTTTGCAGGGGTTTGAATCCATGAGGGATGTGATTCTGGTTTTGTTTTGAGGCAGTCCCTTTGCTGTGATTGAATTGATGCCAGGGATGCTTCATAGGCTCCAAAGTGTGTGAGATAGTGATGGCTCAGACCAAGGAGTGTGGAGAAGAGCTGGAGATGTCAGAGGAGTCAGACGTTGCGACTGGCTGCAGATAACAAGGTGAAGGATTGCCCCCTCTTTGACAGATGTGGACCCTGAGGCTCAGAGAGATGGAGTAATTGGCATAGAGTCACCCAGCGAGTAAGCAGCTCCACCCCCTGATTCATTCTGAGGTCTGTGCACTTGGGGTACAGCGCTCATTTTACCTTTGCAGAAACCTTTGCCCCTCTTGCCTCCCTCCACTGGGAAAAGACAGCTCCTAGGGACAGAGAACATTCCAGCCAAGCTCTCCCTGTCCTGCCTGCCTGCCTCGGAGACGACAAAAAGCAATTCATCATCAGCCTCCATTGTAAAGCGATAAGGAATCAGCCGAGGTTTCCTTCCAGTTTGGGACTCCCGTTAAGTGATAACTCCATGGGTGGCTTCTCTCCCACCCCAGCCCCTGCCTGCCCCACTATCTGACTTCCCCTCATTGTCTGTCTCCTTTCCAACCAGCCCAGGAGGCAGCCCCAGTGAAATGTCAAAGGACCAGGCCAGCCAGGGGGCCCCTTGTGTTTGGACCCAGCTGTCTCCAAACTATCTCTCCTGATGGGAGGAGCTAGAAAAGCTGGGAAAGTGTTTTATCAACGCCACTCAATCACATCCAGTTCACCCAGGCCTGGGAGACCACTTGTCTGTCTTTCTCTCTCCTTTCCACTCTGACAGCCCTCCCCAACCACTGGAAACCAGAGGCGACCCAAATAAAGGTTTTAGCCAAGCCAGTTACCGCACTAGATACTGAGAGGGAAAGGGAGTGGAATTGGGTACTGTCAAGGGCTTTGCATTTCCTCAGCCTCCTTGGTTTTTAGAGCAGCCCCACACTTTTTCCTTCACTGGAGTCTCCCTGTAGTCTTTGAGTCACCGGAGATGCCTTCCACCCCTGTGGCAAATAGGAGGCAAATAGAGGAATAATAGCTTGGAATAGATTCCCAAGGTTATGTGGCTGATGAGTGGCCGATCCAGGCTACACTCATCAAATAAATATTAATGGCACACTTACTTTGTACCAGGCTCTGGCTGTATGCTGAAGATAAGGGGAGAGAGATGGCAAAGGTCTCTGGTCCCAGGAAGCTTGTATTCTCACTGGGGGAGACCGATAGCAAGCAAGTCAGTACATCCCATGGCTTTGGACAGTGGCTGTCTGAGATTTGAACTGGAGTCTTTTGCTTCCCAATCTTCCCACAGTACCATCCAAGTTCTCTTTACTTTAAGGTTAAGAGCTAACAACACGGGGACAAACACATACACACCAATCCATCTGTCCATCCAACCATCTGTCTGTCCATCCATATGTCTATTCATCCACCTACCCATCCATTCATCCATCTGTCCTTCCATCTATCTTTCTGTCCATCATCTGTCCATCCATCCATCCATCCATTCATCTATCCAAAGAATCAAGCTTACCACCTTTTCATAGTCTCTGAACACAGTGGGTTTCCTGAAGGCTGAAAGGCTGGGGCCATCTATCAGAAAGAGCACTCTTCAGAGTCGTAAGGCCTGAATTAGAGTTCTACTTTTGACTTGGCAAAGGTCACTCAGCTAAGGAGTGGCATTTTATCTCTCTGCCTCCAGTGTCTTTATCTGTGAAGACTCCCCCACAATCTTTCATTTGAATGAACTCCATCAGCTACCATTTGGCAGTGGTAACAATCTTTGCTCAATGGGATCAGAGATTTGAAATTAGCTCTGTGAGTTTCCTAGCTCTGGAGTTCATCCACGTACCTTCCAGTGTTGGACAACCTTCACAGAGCCATCTATCCAGTCTTCCAAGAGGGGAAGGAGAGTAGAATTGTATTACTTGGACAGATAAGATTGGAATATTTAGTTTAAATACAAGGAAAATAGAAACTAGACTGCACTATTATTATCTCAATTCCTACATGAAATTTATCTGTCATCCCCATATATAATGGGTTTCCCTGACCACTCAGTGGTAAAGAATCTGCCTTTGATACAGGAGCCACAGGAGACTTAGAAAGATGGCAAAGGTCTCTGGTCCCAGGAAGCTTGTATTCTCACTGGGGGAGACCGATAGCAAGCAAGTCAGTACATCCCATGGCTTTGGACAGTGGCTGTCTGAGATTTGAACTGGAGTCTTTTGCTTCCCAATCTTCCCACAGTACCATCCAAGTTCTCTTTACTTTAAGGTTAAGAGCTAACAACACGGGGACAAACACATACACACCAATCCATCTGTCCATCCAACCATCTGTCTGTCCATCCATATGTCTATTCATCCACCTACCCATCCATTCATCCATCTGTCCTTCCATCTATCTTTCTGTCCATCATCTGTCCATCCATCCATCCATCCATTCATCTATCCAAAGAATCAAGCTTACCACCTTTTCATAGTCTCTGAACACAGTGGGTTTCCTGAAGGCTGAAAGGCTGGGGCCATCTATCAGAAAGAGCACTCTTCAGAGTCGTAAGGCCTGAATTAGAGTTCTACTTTTGACTTGGCAAAGGTCACTCAGCTAAGGAGTGGCATTTTATCTCTCTGCCTCCAGTGTCTTTATCTGTGAAGACTCCCCCACAATCTTTCATTTGAATGAACTCCATCAGCTACCATTTGGCAGTGGTAACAATCTTTGCTCAATGGGATCAGAGATTTGAAATTAGCTCTGTGAGTTTCCTAGCTCTGGAGTTCATCCACGTACCTTCCAGTGTTGGACAACCTTCACAGAGCCATCTATCCAGTCTTCCAAGAGGGGAAGGAGAGTAGAATTGTATTACTTGGACAGATAAGATTGGAATATTTAGTTTAAATACAAGGAAAATAGAAACTAGACTGCACTATTATTATCTCAATTCCTACATGAAATTTATCTGTCATCCCCATATATAATGGGTTTCCCTGACCACTCAGTGGTAAAGAATCTGCCTTTGATACAGGAGCCACAGGAGACTTAGATTTGATCCCTGGGTTGGGAAGATCCCCTGGAGAAGGGAATGGCACCCCACTCCAGTATTCTTGCCTGGAGAATCCCACGGACAGAGGAGCCTGGTGGGCTACAGTCCATGAGGTCTCAAAGAGCTAGACACAACTGAAGTGACTTAGCACATTAACACTCGTGTGTAATACAAACAAGAACTGAGATTGGGATGGCCTAGGAGTTTGCTCAAGGTTATATATCCAATGAGTCAAGAGACATAACTCAGTGCCCTAAAATCTGTATCCTGGATTCATCATTAAAGCCATTTTATCCAGAATCAACAACATCCGGAAACATGGCAGGCGCTAGAGGTTTTCATGGTGTGCTGTAGTGATCTGTGGTCAGAATCAGGAAGAGCTTTACTGTTATCCAAGGGACTCAGCTGGGTTTCAGGCATTTGAAGTGTAATTGACCACCCGTATACAGCTTTCTGAAAGCAAGCCGTGGACTCATCTCATCGAAGACTTGACCTCTGACTGCAGCCCGTTCCCCTAACTGTGGAAGATAAGCAGGACTCGGCTGGGACAGATGTGTTTGCTGTTGATCAGCTATCAGGCTCCCAATAAAAAGATAGAAACCAAACCATCACGAAAATAAACACAGAGATTACATCCCAAGCGTTTATCACGACCAGCGTGAAGTTTTGATCCTGGCTTTGGAATTTCGTTACAGTATGATGAAGATCAAGAGAAACTGGAGAATGCTTAAGTCCTGTTTCTGTCAATAACCCAGCATCGAGTTTTTCTTAGGACTCGGCATCAGATCTTTGGAGTATTAAGCCTTGGAATGTGTAATTTTACGATTTTCCAAAATGTGGCTCTGGCCTTTTTCATATTACCCTTCCTTCCTTACTTGTAACCAACTGGAAGGGGATCAGAAACTTGGGACTGGTTAGTTTGCCTTTTTTTTTTTTTCCTCTTGCCAAGCGTACCCTGCAGCTGTACTTTCTATTATTGAAAAGGGGAACGCCTTGGTTAAGTGGAAAACCCAAAGGTTATGATTCCAGCAACAATGGAAACATTCAGATTTATGGATCTGAGGTGGGGGGGAGGGAAGAATGGAGGGAAGGAATTGAAGGAGGAGGCGGCCAGGATAAAAAAAATAAATAAGTGATGTGTAGCAGTGTCCTTAAGATGCCCCCAAAATGCTAGGTTGAAAAGTGAAAAATATGGACCCTTGCTCATCTGGATGTTTTCAAACATCTGGATGGTTGGCATCATGTAGCCAGAACACCTGGAAGAATGATGATTGCATTTTTCAATTTTGGGGACCAGTGTTTGAGTATCCTATGGGTCCCAGATGTGTCCCAGAAAGAGTTGAGCTGAAAATAAGTGCTTGCTATTAGATGGGTGCAATGTAGATGTGAAGATACATGTTTGGGGGGAGATTTTGGATGTACCTGGGGGTATCACCTGGAGAATGATGAGAGTGGAGGTGTTGGGTGGAACCCACATCCAAGCTACCCTACTTGGCATGGGCTGTTGGCTTATAGTCCAGTGCTAAGCCGTAGGACTTACTGTGGGGAGAAGACTGGCTTGCAGCTTTACCCCTAAGGACCGCCTGTGCATCACAGTGTCAGGTCCTGCTCTTGCAGGTCCTGCCCTTGTTCCCTTGCCCCTGGACGGGGGAGGATGGAAAGGGGCCAAGGATGTGCTCTGAACAGGACCGCAGCAGTTGACCAGTACCTGGTAGGGGCTTGGTGAGGGCTCAGTCAGTATTTCTTGGGAGGCTGAGTGAGTGGCATTGGATAGAAATCCAGAGAGCTGGAGGCAAGGTGCTGTCGGCAAGGTGAATTAGTCACGTCTTTGATTCCAGCCTCCACTCCTTGCCAGCTGCAAGGCCTTGAGCAGGTCACTCCCCTGAGCTTTGGTTTCTGCCCCTAAGGTCGAGAATGAGAGATTGGAGTTAGGTCACTTAGTAAGTGTTCAATAAATTCTAGCTCTTGTTTCCTTCCTTATTTAGTCCTGTGTCCTGCCATCAACCATCATTGTGGTTACAGGTGTGGGAGTGTCCCAGGGTTTCATTTTCCTTCACACCCCAAACATGGCATATTTCCTTTTTTTATATAGACTTTTTTTTTTAAGAAGTAAGTATGTTCTTTTATTATAAAGTTTAGGCATGAAAGATAGAGTGGTTTACCCAGACCATGTCACCATTTGACAGCACAGCTGGGAAAAGACTCTGTTTCTAAGTCTAGTTCTCAATTATTATCAGCATATTTCTTAGAGTTGTTCATTAGAAAGAGATCGGAAGTGAGGAAAGAAAAATCTCCAGTTGGGGAGTAAAATCCCAGCCAAGGAATGAATCCGTGTGAGGTTTACGCCTTGGTAGAAACTCCCTAGGACCGCTTCCCCTGAAGGAAACACCTGGAGGTGTGTTATTATGGATGGGGTCTGCCAGGACACAGCTGGTGTTACCCTGGCAACATGAGCTGCCCTGGGTGATGGATACAGGAGATTTCCATGTTCGATATTACTATGCCTGAGATGCCCAGGGAGGTAAGTATTGCTGACTCTGATTCAAAGATGGTAACAAGGAGTCCCAGAGATGGCAAATACCTTGGTAGTATCCTGCCGCTATTAAGTAAAAGGGCCAGAGTCAGGCTCATGCATGTCTAGGTTTTTTAACTGAGGTCTGCATCTTAGGGGGTCTTTGAGCCCCTTGAAGTTGTATGGATCACTTTTGTCTATACCTACAGTTCTCAAAATGTCGTGTTTTAGTGTTTTTTTTCCTAGGAGAGAGCCCAACACTTTTGTTAGAACCCAAGGGGGTCGGTGACCCCAAAGTGGTTAAGGAAGACCCTCTTTCAGAGACAGAACTCTCTCTCCATTGCTCTCTCTCAGGGATTAATTAGCGCCCTCAGGAGGGAAGTGACTTGCTCGGCGAGGAAACTGTGACCCAGTCATGTACTGTACCAATTACCGTGTCAGTTACCAACTCCACCGATCCTAACTGGGTCCTCGTTCACATGAGATGTCAGGAAGGGATCTGGGGATTCATTGCAGTTTCCATCCATGTATCTGTCTGTCCACTCACTGTTCCATCCATTGCAGAAGTATTTGCTGCGTGTCTTAACGTCTAGCATGGATTGAAGAGCAGGGATTTTATCATCAGATTCCTAGGATTCTAATCCCAGCTCCACTGTTTATCAGCCATAGAGGACCATGGGCACGTTTTTTTTTGTTGTTGTTTTCATCGTTCACTCAGTCATGTCTGATTCTATGACTCCATGGACTGAGCACACCAGGGCTTCCTGTCCTTTGCTGTCTCCCGGAGTTTGCTCAGATTCATGTCCATTGAGTCGGGGATGACATTCAGCCATCTCATCTTGTCACCCCCTTCTCCTTATAGTCACTTTACAATGCCGTGCTAGTTTCTACCGTACAGCAAAATGAATCGGTCACACATATACACATGGCCCCTGGTTTTTGGACTTCCTATGCAGGTCACCATGGTGCCACAGGCAGGTTTCTCAAACTCTGTGTGTCTCCTCGCTCTCATCTGTAAGATGAGGATACTAAGAGAACCCACCTCATGGGGTTGTTGAGATTAAATGGGTGACCTTAGGAAGAGTGCTCAGAACAGTGACAGACAGTAAGCACGTAGTGTTTTTATTGTTATGGTTGATGCTGCTGTTATTGTTGTTACTAGGTAATACACCCCAGGTTCTGTGAAGATAGTGATGGGTATTCCAGACCATACGTTGGCTTCCTGAAATTTACATGCTGGGAAGGAAGGAAGAGAATAACAATAATTGTCATTTATCGAGCGTTTCCTTGTACCAAGCTCTGGACTAAGTACTTAAGCTATATTTTCCTATTTCATTAGCGCTTCCCTTTCCAGTGCCGTTAGGAGTCTTTGCATTTTATACTCTGATTCAAAGATGGTAACAAGGAGTCCCAGAGATGGCAAATACCTTGGTAGTATCCTGCCGCTATTAAGTAAAAGGGCCAGAGTCAGGCTCATGCATGTCTAGGTTTTTTAACTGAGGTCTGCATCTTAGGGGGTCTTTGAGCCCCTTGAAGTTGTATGGATCACTTTTGTCTATACCTACAGTTCTCAAAATGTCGTGTTTTAGTGTTTTTTTTCCTAGGAGAGAGCCCAACACTTTTGTTAGAACCCAAGGGGGTCGGTGACCCCAAAGTGGTTAAGGAAGACCCTCTTTCAGAGACAGAACTCTCTCTCCATTGCTCTCTCTCAGGGATTAATTAGCGCCCTCAGGAGGGAAGTGACTTGCTCGGCGAGGAAACTGTGACCCAGTCATTGTACTGTACCAATTACCGTGTCAGTTACCAACTCCACCGATCCTAACTGGGTCCTCGTTCACATGAGATGTCAGGAAGGGATCTGGGGATTCATTGCAGTTTCCATCCATGTATCTGTCTGTCCACTCACTGTTCCATCCATTGCAGAAGTATTTGCTGCGTGTCTTAACGTCTAGCATGGATTGAAGAGCAGGGATTTTATCATCAGATTCCTAGGATTCTAATCCCAGCTCCACTGTTTATCAGCCATAGAGGACCATGGGCACGTTTTTTTTTGTTGTTGTTTTCATCGTTCACTCAGTCATGTCTGATTCTATGACTCCATGGACTGAGCACACCAGGGCTTCCTGTCCTTTGCTGTCTCCCGGAGTTTGCTCAGATTCATGTCCATTGAGTCGGGGATGACATTCAGCCATCTCATCTTGTCACCCCCTTCTCCTTATAGTCACTTTACAATGCCGTGCTAGTTTCTACCGTACAGCAAAATGAATCGGTCACACATATACACATGGCCCCTGGTTTTTGGATTTCCTATGCAGGTCACCATGGTGCCACAGGCAGGTTTCTCAAACTCTGTGTGTCTCCTCGCTCTCATCTGTAAGATGAGGATACTAAGAGAACCCACCTCATGGGGTTGTTGAGATTAAATGGGTGACCTTAGGAAGAGTGCTCAGAACAGTGACAGACAGTAAGCACGTAGTGTTTTTATTGTTATGGTTGATGCTGCTGTTATTGTTGTTACTAGGTAATACACCCCAGGTTCTGTGAAGATAGTGATGGGTATTCCAGACCATACGTTGGCTTCCTGAAATTTACATGCTGGGAAGGAAGGAAGAGAATAACAATAATTGTCATTTATCGAGCGTTTCCTTGTACCAAGCTCTGGACTAAGTACTTAAGCTATATTTTCCTATTTCATTAGCGCTTCCCTTTCCAGTGCCGTTAGGAGTCTTTGCATTTTATAGGTGAAGAAGCTGAGCTCAGTCTCCCCAGCTTACTAGAAACTATACAAAGCATCTTCTATAACAATTACATTAATGTTCTACTGAGGGAATACACTGAAATTTATTTTTTTAAAAAGAAACTGGGCTCGGAAAGGTCAAACTGTTTGCCCAGGGCTCCGTAGCCTAAAGTCTTAGCCGTGACAGGCCACCCCCTTAATGATCGGAGCGGAGGTTGGAGCTAAGCATCTTCCAGACTTAATCCTTTCATCCTTGGGCCAAATGGCTGTCTCAGCCTTGAGCTGTGGGGGTGGCTGGTCTCTGGCCTCATGGGTGTCTGTCCTCCTGTCTTCCCACAGATGAAGAATGTTCCAGCACAGACCATCCCTATAAGAAGCCCTACATGGAGACATCACCTAGCGAGGAGGACCCCTTCTACCGCTCCAGCTATCCCCAGCAGCAGGGCCTGGGTGCCTCCTACCGGACAGAGTCAGCCCAGCGGCAGGCCTGCATGTACGCCAGCTCTGCGCCCCCCAGCGAGCCTGTGCCCAGCCTGGAGGACATTAGCTGCAACGCCTGGCCCAGTATGTCCTCGTACAGCAGCTGCACGGTCACCACCGTGCAGCCCATGGACAGGCTACCCTATCAGCACTTCTCCGCCCACTTTACCTCGGGGCCCCTGGTCCCCCGGCTGGCCAGCATGGCCAACCACGGCTCCCCGCAGCTCGGAGAGGGAATGTTCCAGCACCAGACCTCCGTGGCCCACCAGCCTGTGGTCAGGCAGTGCGGGCCTCAGACTGGCCTCCAGTCCCCAAGCAGCCTTCAGGCGTCGGAGTTTCTGTACTCTCACGGTGTAGCAAGGACCCTGTCCCCGCATCAGTACCACTCCGCCTGCATGGAGTCAGCATGGTTCCAGAGTGGAATGACAACAGCTAAGGCCAGGCCTGCTCCTCTGCTGCCATTTCCAGAGGGAGGGGAGAGAGAGAGGGAGAGAGAGACAGCCACAGGGAGAACCCCACAGAGGAGATGTCTCATTTCACCCCGAGTTCACGTCTGCACTTGAGAACTGCCCCTGCCCCCACACCCCCCACCTCGACACTGATGTAATCAGTCGCTTGAAACCACAATTCAAAAAATGTGACTTTGTTTTGTCTCAAAACTAAAAAACGACAAGAAGAGATGAGTCCCTGCCCCGTCCACAGCCATCGCCCTCCTCGACTGGCCACAATCACACCGCCTCCAGGATGCCCTCCCTGATTTCTTCTTTTGGTCTCTAGAAAGTCCTGCCTCCTGGAGTGTTTGATCCTCATGCGTAGTTGGAGTCCTTCCCTGTCTTGGTGTTAATGTTGACGTTGTTATATAATAAATAATAATATATTTTTTTCTTTCAATTTTCTTAATGGGACCCAGTCCCTTATTCTGGGGGAGGTCTGAGGCAAGTATATTTCAAGATATGTACTTGTGGGGTTCCCCTCAAATACTCCTCCAACCCCCCAAACCTAAATTGGCCACCCTCCCTCTTGACTAAGAAATTACCTACCTCTGCCAGGGATGTTTCTGCCGAGCTTCCCTGCGTCTCAGCTTCTCTCCGATCTTGGCCTCCCTTCCCCATCCTCATGGAGTCCAGGTTTGCCTCCTGCCCACCAGTAGGGTCAGGATAACGCCGGACTCCATCTGGCGTCCTATCTCACTCGGCCCTCCCGTCTCCCCGGCTCCGCGTCCTTCCCGCCCGCTGAAACGTGGCCTATACCTTCCCAACCGGAAATCTCGCTTTGAAAAACTTAAAAAGCCCCAGTTTACATGCGGGCAGAACTGTGATAAGCAAGGCACAAGCTCTTTGCTGACAAGTGTTGTGAAAAAGCCAAAATAAATATTCGTCCTGATAACAAAAAAAAAAAAAACGAACAACAGAGCCAGCCCCCAGCTTCCAAACCTCCATCACCGCCACCGATGACCCAAACTGGATACAAAAGCAACACCACCATCCCTAGAGAAGAAGCCAGACTTTCTCACTGAGCAGCATTCTCCAAAGACATCATACCAGCACCAAATGCAGACCCTAAACTGTGGTTATTGAAAGCAGAAAATGGTATTAAAAAGAAAGTGTGTAAGTAAAACATTATTGCAGGGTTCTTCAGATGTAATATTTTACTGGTACTATTTATTTATAAATAGGAGTTCTAATTAAGTAATAACCTGAAATGGAATCCAGCATGGGAGCTGGCCCAAACCTTTTAATTTTATTGCTACTCAAAACCAAGTTTGCATTTTTTCTTCCCTTTCAAATGTGCTTTGCTTTCATGATTAAAAAAAGTTATTGTTTTTGTTTTAAACTGACCCTAATAAAGAGAACAGGGTAATACGTGAGACTGCGTATGTTCAAGTACGTAGGAGTGTGTGAGTCTGTTTGTCACGTCAGTGTCTTTCTGCGATTATGTCTTTTTATGTTGCTAAGGGCGGGGTGGGATGAGAATTAAGTACTCGTTTCGTATATTTGTGTGCCAGTTAATGCCTAATAAATACCATGTGCTTTAAAAAGTACAAGGGACTTGAACACCCATTTTTTTTACCCCTGTGTTCTTTCAATGGACTGAATTGAGAGGAAATTCAGTGGAGGAAACAGAAAGAGAAGTTGTCTGGCAGGTGAATTTTTCACCCCATCTGCTTTCTCTGGCTGTTCTCAGGGATGTTTGGAATCCTGTATTCAAGTGTGATGGAGCTGAATGTGTTTATCCACTGGCTTAGACTTCTGGAATGGAGATATTTGTTTTAAGTGAATTTGAGTCGGCACTGGAAAAGGAAAATCAGGAATCCTAACGGATAAAATGATATTGGCCATACCTAATAATACTTGGTTTTCTGAAAGATTTCTTTCTTTGAGTAAATCTACTGCAATGCCTTGTTTTGGAGGTCCCCAATTCAGGTAATTTTCTGAACCTGAAAATCCCCAGCTTCCAAACCTCCATCACCGCCACCGATGACCCAAACTGGATACAAAAGCAACACCACCATCCCTAGAGAAGAAGCCAGACTTTCTCACTGAGCAGCATTCTCCAAAGACATCACAGATGGAGATTTGGAAGCTGTGGATATTTACTCAAAGCCCACAAATTTAAGATGTATGAGTTTGTCCTGACACTTATAGGGCAAAGTCAAGTCACTCAGTCGTGTCCGACTCTTTGCAACCCCATGGACTGTAGCCTACCAGGTTTCTCCGTCCATGGGATTTTCCAGGCAAGAATACTGGAGTGGATTGCCATTTCCTTCTCCAGGAGATCTTCCAGACTCAGGGACTGAACCCGAGTCTCCCACATTGTGGACGGACGCTTTTACCATCTGAGCCACCGGGGAAGTCTGGGCAAAGCAGAGCAGCAAGCCAGTCACGAGTTCCCTGCTGCATTTTTGTTTCTGTTTTTAGAATTTTGGTGTCCATACCTTTCAAATGATCTAGAACCATCAAATATGTCACATTGCCTTAAAACAGGAACAACTGGCTTGTTGATTCCAAATTATTCATTTAATCGGGGTCCCCCTGGACCTTTCCTAGCAGAGAACTCCCAGGAAGTGTGAATTAATTATAAAGAGATGACAATTCAGCTTCTCTCAACTATGATGGAGAAACTAGGTCAATGGCCTTCCTGTCGCCACAGAGAATGAATGAGTTAAGCTTTACTGGAGAAGTTCTGATTGTACTCTAAATAGATATTTACTGTTATGAGTTAATAAAGGGGGCTTGAAAAACTTACCTTCCCAACTAATTAACCAACTACACAAGATAAGCAGTCTTAGTCTTTCTCAAGAGCATCACAAGAATACTGAATTAACATTTTTCTCCAGCACTCAAACAGTCGCTTCTTTGGAGAGTCATTAAAAATATGTCCAAGCTTCATAAATCAAAAAAGGGACACTGTCCTTCCATAACAGAAGTTAACTGACCTCTTTGGGTTCCAAACAGTGGTAATAAAGGATCTTTATACTAAATTGGTAGGTTTAAGGATATCATATCCAAAGATTCATGTAGTCTTATCATTGTTTAGATGTCAAAAGACACAACACTGGGGACTTCCCTTGTGGTCCAGGGTTAAGACTTTGCCTTCTCAGGAAGGGGATGTGGGTTTGATCCTTGGTCGAGGAGCTAAAATCCCACATGCCTCATGGCAAAAAACCAAAGCGTAAAACAGAAGCATACTGTAACAAATTCAAGAAAGACTTTAAAAATGGTCCACATTAAAAAAAATCTTTAAAAATTAAAAAAGACACAAATTACTATCTTTCTGTAATATCTTTTGTGGATGCTTGCTCTGGACTGTACAAGGGATAAGTACGGGGGATACAGTGATGAACAAGGTGATAGAGGTTGTGTCATCCTGGAGTTTATGGTTCACAGAGAGAAACAGCCCTTAGGTAATTATCTTCTTAATTAGTAATTGCAAAGGCAGGGAGAACTATGAAAGCGGTGTGATAATGTTATAAAGAAATAAAACATGGAGTCCTAACCTGGTTTTTGAGCGCTGAATGATGGGTAGGAATTAGCCATGTGAAAAGTTGGGAAGGAAACCTTTCAGGCAATGGGAACAGCTTGTGCAAAGGTCCTGAGGCAGAAATGGGGGTGGAGGAATGAGCTACAGGTTCATGAATGGATAGTAATCACCGAGTCTACATTTATTCATTTGTTCAACAAGCATGTGTTGGAGTCCCAGCCTGTGTGATAGATACTCTTACCTGTTGAGGACCTACTGGTGGTGGGAAGGTCTTTTCCAGTTTCTCACCGCAGATGCAGAGGACAGACAGGATTCGTGAGCCGGTGGGCTTCTTTGTACTTGGGAGAGGAACGTTACAGCATCCTTCTGGCTTCCTTGTCCGACATTGAGCACTCAAGTGCAGGACTTAAAAGTTATGAGGCAGAGGAGCACCAGAGCCATCAGACTCTGACCATTAGGATGAGCCCAGAGAGGTTGGGAACACTCACAACAGCATGCAGCTGGCGTGTGTGGCAGCGCTCAGCATGGAACCCAAGTCTGTCCAAGCCTTGGCTTCTTCCGTCACAAAAAGGACCTCTTTTACCTGCTTCAAGGGACTGTTGTGAGATTTGAGATAATTATCTCTGGACATGTCCAGTTAAGTCCCTATCTCAGGACATGGTTAATGAAGAAAGACTTTGATCCATGAAATGCAAGTTAATATAACTTTGTATTCTTTGACTTAGCAAATGCATATTTTAATAATAATTATAACAATACAGGAAATTTCCTGGTGGTCCAGCGGTTAGGACATGGAGCTTTCACTGCTGAGGGCCTGTGTTCCATCCCTGGTCAGGGAACTAAGATCCCACAAACCACCTGCCACGGCCAAATAATAATAATAATAATGTTGCTAATGAGAAAATAGGAAATTTTATAAACTCCTGGCTGGAACGAAAACAGATAAACCATTTAGGAGGAGAGTCTAGCAAAATAGATCAAAAGCCTTAAAAATGTGTTAATCATTTAACTGGACAACTCTGTTTTAAGGAATTGGTCCTAAGGTCATAATCTGGGGTGTGCTCAAAATATTTATTTTCTGGGATGTTCATTATGATTGCTTCAATCATACAAAACTGGAGATAACTGGAGTTGGGGTAAATAAATTAATGTCCGAGCAGACAGCGTAATACCGCTTTTCCATTAAGAAACACATTTATGAAGACAACTTGAAGGAGATGCTCAATATCCATTGTGAGTGAAAGAATGGGTCACAAGTAGCAAGCCCACCAGCATCTCAATTATATTAAATACATCTGCATTCATTCATGCTCAGAGGAGAAAAACCAGGATGTAGAACGCAACAATAACAGTGATGAGAATTGTTGGTACTGATGAGAATTGTGGGTGTTTAAAATTTCTCTGTGTATTTGGACATTTTCTATTTTTTGAGATGAAGATGAATTCTCTTTATAATTAGGAATAGAATTAGTGAAACAAAATCACATTTATTTTTTGGTCATTGACCAGATGGAATTTGTCAGGAAGATGAGGCACCAGTATCTGCTCTGAGGATGAGGAGATGGAGATTCTGTAAGGGGTGACAGTGGGCAGTGACAGAGCTGGGTACCAGCCCAAAGCAGCAGCCTGCTAAGTGTGGGATGTTCTCCTTGGCAGAAACGAGGAGGCATCTGGATATTTCTATGGCTTCATTTTTTTGGAGTTGAATTTTGGAGGCTTGGGCTTTTATTGGGTCAAACTATTGTCCTGAGAGAACTAGTCTCTTGTTAATGAATACATACAAGCACATACACACCCAGACATAAGCACACATGTACACACACACACATGAACATACATATATACACATATGCAAAGACACAAGCACACACACGCAGGACAAAAACACATATACACAAGCATACAAGTGCACACACATACACATTAGTGCACAAACTAGACCACTAAAGAAATCCCTTATCTATTTATTTTTAATTGGATTTGCTTTACAATGTTGTGCTGGTTTCAGGTGTATAGCAACGTGATTCAGTTTATATGTATTTATTCTTTCAGATTCTTTTCCAGGAAGCCCCATTTCTAATCCTGAGGTTTAGGTCCCTGGAAATGTCAGATGTTCATACTCTACTGATCTTTAGAGAAGAGGAAACGAAGATCTGGGTATCTCCAGGGTGGAGGCAGTGACTTGCCCAAGACCAAGAGGCTACTTAATGGCAAGAGATGAGGCCAACACCCAGACACACTGCATTTGCTCTAGAGTCCTTGTGTGATGGGTATTTGGTATTTTGTGACCTCCCTGCATCTGCTCTTCCTTCTTTTGGAGATTGCACCCTGAATCTTTGGGAGAATTTATATCATTCACATTGTGTGTAGTCTTGGTGGGCACAGCAAATGGCTGGGTCGGTGCCCAGCTCTGTCTCCTGGGTCCATCCTCTGGGTTACTTGCAGATTGGGTGGATGGTCTAGCTTCCTGCACCTGAGTTTCTCTGTTTTTGACATCTTTCTCTAGCCTTAGGCATGTGCTTAGCCAGGGAAAAGTAATGAAGGATCAGAGTACTACCTTGTACATATCTCAGCTTTATGTCTCTTTGATGGGACCACGTTGAGTGTGTTTTACAGTCTGTTATGGGATCCCTAGGGGGACTGAGTCCCACTTGCTCACAAAGGTGACCTGCTGTTGTTTAGTCGCTCAGCTGTGTCTGACTCTTTGTGACCCCATGGACTGTGGCCCACCAGGCTCCTCTGTCCATGGGATTTTCCAGGCAAGAGTACTGAAGTGGGTTGCCATTTCCTTCTGCAGGGGATCTTCTTGACCCAAGAATCGAGTCCAGGTCCCCTGCATCTCTAGCAGGCGAATTCTTTACCACTGCACCCCTGGGAAGCGCGACCTGCTTGTTGCCACACCCTCCACTGGTTTCTTTCCCTTCCTTACCTCGAGTCTTACTCCACTCAAGCAGACCACTGCACCCAAATCCTTGTTTTAGGGTCTTCTTGGAGGAGACCTGCACTAGGAGAGTAACACTGGTAATCTAGAGCTTTCCTCTTCTTAGACAAGAGGGTGGGAGCACACGGCTCAAAAAGACTTATTGCACCTCTTTCTTTCCCTCTCCAAGAGAGAATCTTGAGTGGAGAGGTAAACAGACCAAAACTACTAGTGCACATTCAGTTTAGTCCCTTATAAAACTGTTTTTTAGTTCCTTCCACCTACATCCCCCAGATTGTCCCTTTATTATAATTACGATTCTCCAGGCTTCCCTTTGGTAATGTGAATTCGTTTTCAAAGCTGCCACCCCCACTTACAAAGACTGAGCAGAGCACAGCCCTCATAGCAGGTCATTCACATTGACAGTCTGGTCAAATGGGGCCCACTTGAAGTAGTGCAGTGCACAACCTGCCCAACTGTTCATGGCAGCCCTGTACCACTGATATTTTCAATACTTTTTAAAAAAGATTGTATCATAGTGGATAAAAACCTTGATATAGAAATAGCCTTCTGCTTTCAGGTAAGTGAATGTTTAAACCATGAGCATGAGATAGTTGAAACACACTTCAGATATTCTTAAGGTTGAAGTTTGTCCCTAAAACAGGAATCCAGAGGAGAAAAAAAAAAAAAACCACAACAACAACAATGAAAAACAGGTACAGAAGGGAAACTTGGGGCAGAAGGTTTGACTTTGCTTTCTTAATATCAGTTGTAATCAGGGAGTCAGCCTCATTTCTGTTACTTTCATGCAATTGAAATAACTAGCCAAAAGCTTAGCTATTGCCAGTGGCATTTCCCAGATCTATCTGGTATCTGCC
>SJYC01020084.1:0-25040 GCA_006408675.1 Madoqua kirkii | reverse complement strand
TTTTTTTTTTTTTTTTTTTTGCTTCTCGAGGAAAAAACCAGCCCCCATCTCCGTTCAGAATGAATTGGCAATTCATTTACTGACTGTCAGATGAAGTAGCACGATCCCCATCACATCTTTAACTGGGACAGGACCAGAAGGAAGCAATTCTGTGCCCACCGAATGTACAAGCTGGGGGTATGTTAGTGATTAAGGGCTCCAGGCCTGGGGGAGGCAGGGAGATATGACTCAGATTCGAAAATGCACCATAAATCTCCCTCTTTTATTCAAAATGTGTGTTTTATAGTCGTTTCCTGGCCAATTGCTGCCTTGAATAAATATATAACATATCTGGACTGAGCTTTTAGGCCCAGAGCTGGGGTTTGTCTTGAGGGCCAAGTATTCTTGATATTTCCAAGAACTTAGCAAAGGGCAAATAACAAAAGCTCTCCTTTCTTCCTGACTCACCAGCCACATCCTACATGGAAAAATCAAAATAAGCGATCAAGGCTAAGTGAGCAGAGAGAGGTAAAGCAACAGTTGAGCTAATTGCTTGTGTTCTTCAAACAGGGTTCCACTGTCACCTCTCCTCTGATACCTTCAACTAGATACACCCGAATGAAGTTGCCAGCTCCAAGCCATGGACAGCGTTTTGTTCAATCAGTGTAGACTGATTCAGACATGTGGCCCAAAACTTTGGTTTGGTGGATTAAGAGTTTATAAGAAGAGTTTTAGATTTCCATTTGTTTTTTAAACATCAGGCCGTCTCATCTTTGCCTGCCCCCCAACTTTCATTGCATTATATCGAGGCTGTCACTTCCAGAGGTGGGAAAGAGAGGAAGCTCATTTCACCCAACCTCTTTTTCCCTGTCCTTATCAACTTCAGTTAAGCTTGGAGTTTAGGCTCCAGAGTGCTTCACAGCTCTGATTATTGAGGATTTGTTACCTGTTAAGCACTTTGGTGGCTCAAATGATAAAGAACTTGGCTGCAACGTGGGAGACCCAGGTTCGATGCCTGGGTTGGGAAGATCCCCTGGAGAAGGGAATGGCTACCCACTCCAATATTCTTGCCTGGAGAATCTCCTGGACTGAGAAGCCTGGGGTCTCAAAGAGTTTGACACAGCTGAGTGACTAACACTTTCACTGATTTTCAAGCATTTTATGGGATTTTTATGCCTAGGCTCCACACTTGCTATTGAGTATTTTTTGGTTTTGTTTTTTAATTTCTTTACATTTTGGCTGCATCATGCATGCAGTGTTCAGGATCTTAGTTCCCTGACCAGGGATTGAACCTGCACCCTCTTCATTGGAAGAGCCAAAGAGTCTTAACCACTGGACCACCAGGGAAGTCCCTACTGTTGAGTGTTTTAGAAGTCAAAGCTAAAAGGGAGATCTACAAAAGATTTTCAAAATGGACCTGGGAGGTGCGCAGGAATCATTCTAGTCCCCATTTTATAGGTGAGCAAATAGAGACTCAGAGGGTCTGTCACTCGGTCAAGTTTTCATAGCTGAAATAGACAAACATTTCTACTTCCTCCATCCCCAATGTTGGACACTTACAGTGTACTCACTGCAAAGCCCAAATAGCATAGTCCCCGCCCTCCAGTGGACCTCAGTCCAGTGTGACATTACATGTCCGTCCTATGTCTGGATTCCTGAGGGTTAGCTCAGGGCCTGGCAAGAAGTGGGTGTTCAGAAACTTCCTGTCAAATCCCCCAGTTCTCAACAGGCTGGCTGATCTAGCCTGGAGAGAATGTTAATCTTGATATATACATGGAAGTCAATGAATACTTTTTTTACTTCTCAGAGAAAGTTGCACCTGGGGGGTCTTCCCAGCAGCCTAGTGGTTAAGACTCCACACTCCCAATGCAGGGGCTTGGCTTTGACCCCTGCTCAGGGAACTAGACGGGCTTCCCAGGTGGCACGAGTGGTAAAGAACCCACCTGCCAATGCAGGAGACACAAGAGACAAGGGTTTGATCCCTGGATCGGGAAGATCTCCTGGAGGAGGGCATGGCAACCCAGTCCAGTATTCTTGTCTGGAGAATTCCATGGACAGAGGAGCTTGGTGGGCTACAGACCACAGGGTCACACAGAGATGGACATGACTGAAGACACTTAGCACGCATGCACACAGAGAACTTGATCCTGAATGCCACATCTAAAACCAAACAAATTAAAAAAAAAAAAAAAAGACCATGTTTTAAAAAAAGAACACTTGGTGACTTGGTCGTCGGAGGAGACATTTCGGGGAGGAGACAGCTGAATCCTGCAGCACCTTCGTGTCCCAGTATTATCTCAGGTTCTTGTTTGGAATGAGGTTCAAAGCTAAAGAATGGAGGCGTGTGGGGTGGGGTTACTCCATGGGGCCACTGATCAAGCTGCCCAGAAGGGAACCCCACCTCTGGCACTTCTCCACAATGCCAGGTCTGGTAAACATCTTCCATTTCCTGTGCTCTGGTTTCTCCACTCGTAAAATATTTTTAAAATATTTATTTGGCCGCACTGGGTCTTAGTTGCAGCACTCTAGATCTTTCGTGGCCATGCGGGGGGCCCAGTTACCCCGTGGATTAGTGGGATCTTAGCCTCCCACTCAGAGATCAAACCAGTTTCCCCCGCACTGCGAGGCAGACTCCCAACCGCTGGACCACCAGGGAAGTCCCTCTGCTTGTGAAATGTTGATAAGAGGATGTTTGTGAATGAAGGCAGTGATGGCATAATGAAGGACCTATTTGCATAATGAAGGACCTATTTGCATAACGAAGGACTATTTGCATGGCTCTCAGCTTACAACTCAGAAACTGGCACTGATGACAGACACGGTCTGTCTCCAGCCTGTTTCCATCAAGAATCTTAGACTGGGCTTCCCCGCTGGCTCAGTGGTAAAGAGTCCACCTGCCAGTGCAGGAGACACCGGTTCAGTCCCTGATCCGGGCAGATCCCACATGCCATAGCGCAACTAAGCCCATGCACCGCAATTACTGAGCCTGTGCTCTAGAGCCTGGAAGCCACTACGGAGCCCGTGAGCTGCAGCTACTGGAGCCCATGCACCTAGAGCCTGTGCTCTGCAGCGAGAGTAAGCCTCCACAATGACCAGACCACACACTGCAGCAAAGCGTAGCCCACGCCTAGAGAAAGCCCGCGCGGCAGCAAAGACCCGGCACAGCCAAAAGTAGGTAAGTAAAATTATATATCAAAAAGACTCTTTGGCTGTGTATACATATGTTCCTTCTATTTTTGGATTTCCTTCTCATTTAGGTCACCACAGAGCACTGGGTAGAGGTTCCTGTGTTATGGGGCTTCCCAAGTGGTGGTAGTAGCAAAGAATCTGCCTGCCAATGCAGGAGATATAAGAGGTATGGGCTCTATCACTGGGTCAGGAAGATCCCCCGAAGGCGGAAATGGCAATCAATAAAATAATAAAACCCAAGAGTGATCTGCACACATCAGTGAGTTCCATTTGGATGTGTGTGGCAGACTGTATTTTCCAGAGGTGACCACAGCGATATCTTTAATCCCATACTGTCTTCCAGGGTCATGATGCTTCTCTCCCATCAAGAGATGGAATCTGATCCTCCCCTTGATTACAGGCTGACTTACTTCTGGCAAATACAATATGGTGATGGTAGTGGAAAAATGCTCCCCAGCACGCAGGCTGAGCTAAATACAGGCCAGGCCCCAGGAAGGGGGACAAGGGATAACCTCTTGAGCCGGAAGACCTCCCAAGGCTAGGTTATAAAAGGCGATATGATTTTCACCTAACTTGCCCCGGCACTGGGACACTCACTCTTGAAACTCAGCTGCCATGCTGTGAGGAAGCCCAAACGGCCTCAGTGGGAAACGCTGCGTGAGGAGCAGCCCATGTGGAGCCGAGATGAGGCCGGCAGCCCACAGCCAGCATCCACCCCAGACATGTGACTGAAGAGCCTCCAGGTCATTCCACCGATTGCCCCATGCCCCATGCCGTCCCCCGGCTCAATCACTGACCCACAGCATCCAGAAGCATTGGTAAAGGTTGTTTTACATCACTAAGTTTTAGGTTATTTTGCTTCTCAGCTTTCAGAACTAGAACATCCCATGCAGTTAATAGAAATAGATTTGGCTCTGGGCTTCCAAATGCCAAAACAAGGAGAGAACTGTAGTTAGTTACAGGAGCCCACAGAGTTCATAAAAGACAAACAAATCGAGGTGTTTGCTGAAAACCAGGAGGGAGTTTTCCCTTGGGTTCCTGTAAAGATGATGTAATGCTGTGTAATTTGTTTTGGTGATTTTCTTAAGGATACGTTAAGATTAATGAAGCCCAATAGCAAATATTATGTTGGTTGGTTTAGTTGCCAAGTCATGTCTGACTCCTGCAATCCCATGGACTGTAGCCCACCAGGCTCCTCTGTCTATGGGATTTTTCAGGCAAACATACCGGAGTGGGTTGCCATTTCCTTCTCCAGGAGATCTTCCTGATCCAGGGATCAAACCCGGGTCTCCTGCATTGCAGGCAGATTATTTACCAAATGAGCTACAAGAGAATATTATAGGACTGTCTCTCTCAGGTTCCCTGGATGAGCCACAGAACCTATAAATCACAATTTGACAAAATTAAGTGGCAGAGAGGCTGAAAGATAAAATCTGTTTCCTAAGGTCTCTGTGGGTGTGGCTTAACTTTGAGGGATATATTGTAGAAATCAGTAAGTTGGGGTCAAATCCTTTTTTTGGGGGTTGGAGTATAGTTGCTTTACAACATATTAGTTTCTGTTGTATAACAAAGTGAATCAGCTATATGTATACATATATCCTTTTATTTTTGGATTTCCTTCTCATTTAGGTTACCACAGAGCGTTGGGTAGAGTTTCCTATGCTATGGAGCTTCCCAGGTGGTGGTATTGACAAAGAATCCCGCCTACCAATGCGAGAGACAAAAGAGATGTGGGTTCGACCCTTGGGTTGGGAAGATCCCCTGAAGGAGGAAATGGCAACCCCTTCTAGTATTCTTGCCCAGAGAATTCCGTGCACAGAGGAGCCTGGCCGGCTACAGTCCGTGAGGTCGCCAAGAGTCAGACACAACTGAGCACACACATAAGGCCCTGTGTTATACAGTCATTTCTTTTTTTATTTTATTTTTTTTATTTTACAATACTGTATTGGTTTTGCCCTACATTGACATGAATCCGCCACAGACAGTCATTTCTTATTAGTTACCTATTTTATACGTGGTTCATGGGTTCCTCTGTCCACAGAATTTTCCAGGCAAGAATAGTGGAGCAGGTTATCATCTCCCACTACAGGGAATCTTCCTAACCCAGGGACTGAACCCGAGTCTCCTGCGTCTCCTGCGTTGGCAGGTGGATTCTTTACTACTGAGCCACTTGGGGAGCCATCTCATACATAGTAGCGTCTGTATGTCAATCCCAACCTCCTGATTCTTCCCCCACCCCCAGGGTCAAGTCTTTATCGCCAGCACACAGCAGAACCTGACACGGAGGCAATGAAAGTATTTGCTGAGTGAACAGAGAACACATCCTTCACGGTTATGATTTCTCATAACAGAGGAGTTGCCAAGAAATACCCTGGTTAGAGAGGTAAGAAGTCAACTTTGGAATGGAGAGAAATCCAGGTTCAGATTCCCCCGACACCTCTGAGCAGTGTGTGACCCTCGATGAGTTACTTAACCTCTCTGGGCCCGGTTTCCTTATCTCTGAGACGGGGAGAATCGTAGGTAGGCCCCCACCTCCTAGTAGTAGGAGCCACGGCGAGTTGTTACAGGACCTGGGGTGGGATGGCCGAGGTCCCTTTGAACAGCTGCAGAAGGCCTTTCTCTTTTGCTCACTCTCTCTTTCCTGGGTTTCACACTCTCCCCCAGCCACTTGAGAAAGACAAGTTTCAGTTTCAAGTGGTTCCCCTGGGAACGGGGCCCCAGGTAGAGAGCCAGGGCGGGACCATCTCCCTAGCACTCAGGGCTGAGCTAAAAACAGGCTTGGCCTGGGGTGGGGGGTGGGGTGGGGTGACCTCTCCCCCACCTTGCAAGCCGCGTGGTGCTCTTTGGGGAAGTTGGGCCCCCAGGGTGCCTCGCTCACTTGCTCCCCTCCCCCAGCATCGCCCAGTTAGGACTCCTCTCAAGGAGCGAGCTGTAAGTACTTTAGACAACAGGCTGATAGTGTCAAAGAGATGGATGGGGCCGGCCGCTTATCTTGCTTAAAGAGACACGACCGGCTGGGTCTGTTGCATCCCCCCTCCTCTTCCTTCCCAGCCTGTGAATTTAATGTTTGCTCACACGCGCATGCGTGCACACACACACACATGCACACGTGTGCACACACACGCAAGCCTACATGCACACCGATTCTGGGAAGCTTCTTTGTTTCTTAAGACCACTTTCCATGTCTTCCTCCCTCTTGTCCACTCTTTTCATCACCTAGAAAACTCAGAGAGCCACCGGGACACCGTGATCTTCAGAAGCCTGAAAGGACACGCTGGAAATTTGAGCTGGGGGGAAGGAATGAGCGGACTGTCTTCCCCTCCCCTCGGCAGAATGACCTTAAAAGAGAAAAGGAAAAAAGGAAGGAAGGAAGGGAGGGAAAGAAACAGAAGAAAGAAAGACAGAGGAGGAGGGCAGAAGAGAAAGAGAAAGACAGGAAAGAAGAGCGGGAAGGAGAAAGGAAGGAAGGAGAAAAAGAGAGACACAAAGAAATCAGTTCCTTTTCACCCTTGTTTGATAGCCTCTTTGACTCCAAACTTTTGGACTCGTATTCTAGACTCTGGAATTGTCTTCCAGACATGATAGGATCCCTGGGCTTCAGCAGAAGGCAGTGTGAAGTGAAAGATGCTCAGGGTTCAAGCCCAAATTCTAAGTCCAGACTTGCAGAAACGAGGGGACAGGATGTTGACCGGCAGGATATTCCTGGAAAATGAGAAATGATGAATTCGTGCAGGAATTTTAGAGCCACGTGGACTCTAAGGAAAAACTGTACACGTCCTGTAAAATCCAGCCGTGTCCCTTCTGGGCTCCCACCCTGGAGAAGTTGTTCTCAGCCAGGGGTGATCTGGCTCCTCGAGGGATATTTAGCAATGTCTGGAGACATATTTGACTGGAGTGATGTGTGTGGGGGGGGTGCCCTCAGCATCTAGTGGGTGGGGGCTAGGGATGCAGCTGAACATTGTACATTGCCCAGGACAGACGCTGCTGCCCCCTAGCCAAGAACTGCCCACTCCCAACCGTCAACCATGTGGAGAAACCCTGCCCTTGAGAATACCAGCACCAATGCATAAAGGGGAATGTACAAAGCGCCCAGCAGACTTTTTTCTTTTAAAAAAAAAATCAGCAATGCCTTGGAAATAGCTTAAATATGCATGAATAGGGAACTAGACAAATGAATCAGTCTTGACTTTGACTGCAAGTTAAATTGCTGGAGCTGTAATATTCTGATGCCTAGATCCTGTCTTCAGAGCTCTCATTGCATTTGCCCAGGGATGGGCCTGGGCACTCATATTAGAAAGGACGCCCCCCGCCCCCGCCCCCGCACCAACACACACAAGCACCTTGGTATTTCAACATGCAGTTAGTGTTTAATACACTGGGCTCTCTCTACATTTAGAAGTGCTATGTGACACTGAAAAAGAATGAGGTTGACAGGAAGGAGAAAGGAAGGAAGGAAGAAAAAGAGAGACACAAAGAAATCAGTTCCTTTTCACCCTTGTTTGATAGCCTCTTTGACTCCAAACTTTTGGACTCGTATTCTAGACTCTGGAATTGTCTTCCAGACATGATAGGATCCCTGGGCTTCAGCAGAAGGCAGTGTGAAGTGAAAGATGCTCAGGGTTCAAGCCCAAATTCTAAGTCCAGACTTGCAGAAACGAGGGGACAGGATGTTGACCGGCAGGATATTCCTGGAAAATGAGAAATGATGAATTCGTGCAGGAATTTTAGAGCCACGTGGACTCTAAGGAAAAACTGTACACGTCCTGTAAAATCCAGCCATGTCCCTTCTGGGCTCCCACCCTGGAGAAGTTGTTCTCAGCCAGGGGTGATCTGGCTCCTCGAGGGATATTTAGCAATGTCTGGAGACATATTTGACTGGAGTGATGTGTGGGGGGGGGTGCCCTCAGCATCTAGTGGGTGGGGGCTAGGGATGCAGCTGAACATTGTACATTGCCCAGGACAGACGCTGCTGCCCCCTAGCCAAGAACTGCCCACTCCCAACCGTCAACCATGTGGAGAAACCCTGCCCTTGAGAATACCAGCACCAATGCATAAAGGGGAATGTACAAAGCGCCCAGCAGACTTTTTTCTTTTAAAAAAAAAATCAGCAATGCCTTGGAAATAGCTTAAATATGCATGAATAGGGAACTAGACAAATGAATCAGTCTTGACTTTGACTGCAAGTTAAATTGCTGGAGCTGTAATATTCTGATGCCTAGATCCTGTCTTCAGAGCTCTCATTGCATTTGCCCAGGGATGGGCCTGGGCACTCATATTAGAAAGGACGCCCCCCGCCCCCGCCCCCGCACCAACACACACAAGCACCTTGGTATTTCAACATGCAGTTAGTGTTTAATACACTGGGCTCTCTCTACATTTAGAAGTGCTATGTGACACTGAAAAAGAATGAGGTTGACATGTATGCACCTCTGTGGCAAGATTCCCAGATACATCACTGAATGAAAAAAAAAAAAAAACTATTGGAGAATCATAGGTTCAAGGTGGTGCCATTCAGAAAACAAAACAAAACAAATCAACCTATCCCACTGGAAAAGTCTACATATCAATAATACATACACAGGCAAAATAAGGGATTTCCTGGTGGCTCAGTCAGTAAAAAATTCACCTACAGTAAAGGACACCCAAGTTCAATTCCTGGCTTGGGAAGTCCCTTGGAGAAGGATATACAATCCACTCCAGTATTCTTGCCTGGAAAATCCCATGGACAGAGGAGCCAGGCTATAGTCCATGGGGTTGCAAGAAGTGGACACAACTTAGCAACTAAACCACCACCACCACCAGTGTGTGGGTATGTAAAGCATCACCTGGGTTCTAGAAAGATACAAACATCACGAAATACAGGCCCAGGATTGCTGCTGGGACATGCCCAATGGACCAAGATGAGGGTAGGGTCCACGTGAACTGACCTACCAGGTTAATTGTTTTAAAGAGGCAGAACGTAGTCATGATTGTAGGAGTAAAACTTCATTACAATAGGAAATCAGAGGAGAAACTTGGGTTTGTGGTCACTTAAAACCATCGAAATCCAGTGAGGTCTGATATTTTTGTGGCCTGAGCTTATTTATGCATTTATATCTGGAGGCAGCGGCTTCTCCCTGGCTCCCTTTGCTACACTCCCAGCTTTGCGGCTGCCCAGAGCCTCTTGAGAATGGACAGCAGATTGGAGCAGAGGCTGACAGCCACTCATTTTATTAATAAGTGTCACGTCCAGAGAGCTTAAATTGCCAGATTTCTCTCTTTCCCTCTCTTTCTTCCTAGAAGGCTCCTGTCAGTGATCAAAGCTGTTCTGCATCTCTGGGTAAAATGGTGAGATGAGAGGGGGCTGGGGAGGCTGTCCCACCACAAGGAGCTGAAAATCCTCCCCTCGATTCGAGAAGGAAGACGGGAAGGGCTTGAACCAGCAGCCAGTGGCAGCAGGGACAACTTGCACACTTACTGTGTGCCTGGTCCAGTGCCAAGTGATGAGATAAAGAAATGAAATGGCATATAATTATCTCTGCCTTTAGGGAGGCGAGGGCTTCCTTGGTGGCTCAGACGGTAAAGAATCTGCCTGCAAGGCAAGCGATCTGGGTTCCATCCCTGGGTTGGGAAGATCCCCTGGAGGAGGGCATGCAACCCACTCCAGTATTCTTCCCTGGAGAATTCCCTGGACAGAGGTGACTGGTAGGCTCAGTTCACTTAGGGAGACGAAAAAGCATTCATTTCTCTCCTTAACAAGTATTTGTTGTGCACTAACTATGTATCAGCTAGCACACAGGTGGGTACTGGGGATCCACGTTTCCAGTAATGCTAATAACAACACTTATATAATACAATCAAGTGAATTCGCTCAGTCGTGTCTAACTCTTTCCGACCCCATAGACTGTAACCCACCAGGTTCCTCCCTCCATGGCATTCTCCAGGCAAGAGTACTGGAGTGGGTTGCCATTTCCTTCTCCAGGGGATCTTCCTAACCCAGGGATCGAACTTGGGTCTCCTGCATTCCAGGCAGATGCTTTAACCTCTGAACCACCAGGGAAGCCCTACTTAATACATAATATGCCAGGCACCATGCTCAGCTTTTAATGTACATTCACTCATTTAGTCTTTAAGACAGTCTTATGAAGCAGAGTTTATTCTTATCCTTATATACATGAAGAAATATGTGGAGGCACAGAGAGGTTAAGGAATTTGCTCAAGGTCACACAGCAGATATGTGGAATAGCTGAGATTTAAACACATGGAGTTTAGCTCCTCACTCCATTATGCTTTTGGAATAGTGCTTTAAGGAATGTGGACTCCATGTCTGCTCTCTTGGAACTAAAAGACAAGTGTGTCTGTGCTGGGAAGTGGAAAAGTTAGACAGACTCAGATTAACCACATGGGGAAGAGATTGATTTCTGTCACGGCGTGGGGACTGGAGCAAAGGCTGCGCTGAGGAAGTATTTGTTCAATCTGAAAGCTAAGGAGGAGTTGTTGATGTTGTGTCATTGCTCAGTCGAGTCCAACTCTTGCCACCCCACGGACTATAGACAACCAGACTCCTCTGTCCATGGGATTCTCCAGGCAAGAATACTGGAATGCATTGCCATTTCCTTCTCTAGAGGTAGGAGTTAGCTAACAAAAGTAGGGGAAATGATTCTCTAGGCAGAGGGAACAGTGTGTGCAAAGGTCCTGAGGTGGGATTAAACTTAATTCGCGGAACAGGAAGAAAAATTCAGTGTGGCTGGAGTAAGGGAGCCTGGAGGCAAGAAAGGTGGAGAATTTTAGGGAATTAGCAGGGGCCAGGTCACAGGGGGCCTTGGAGATGCCAGTAACAAATTTGGTCTTTACTCTTTTGAACATGGAGAAACATGGCAGGGTTTCCAGCCAGGGAGGTTTGTGCTGAGTTCGCTCTGTAGTGAGGAGGGGCGTGGGGCATTTCAGTACAGTAACTGCAAAGGTGGTTACAGAAGGAGGGTACCCTTCACCCATCCTTCTTCCTCCAGCTCCTTCCCTTCCAACTGCCCCCCTGACCCCCCTGCCAACTGCCCCCATACCCCACCATTCTCAACAGCTGCCAGAATACCCACACGCATTCAGCCACTCAGGTGTTCTGCTTTTGCCCGTTTTCTGATATGCGCCCACATGTGGCCTCAAATTGTTTCATGCCTGGCTGCCTTGTCTCTCTGAGTAGATTGGGGTATGGATGACCGGATACCCACCTTTGAGGCCTCTCAAGCAGACACTGTCAGTTCCTTGCTTTTTTTTCTTACCCTGATCAAGGCAGCAAAATGCCCATGGCGATCCCTTTTTTTTTTTTTTTTTTTTGGCTCAAGTACTAGTTTCTGCAGCTTCCTTTGCAGTCAGAAGTGGCCACGTGATTCAGTCCTGGCCAAAGAATCAAGGAGGGATCCCGTCGGGGGTGATTCCAGGAAAAAATGTCCTTCTCTTTAAAAGGAAACACCTTGCGGTTGACCCACTCTTCTCTGATTTGGACACCGGAGTGAAGTGTGATATTTGGTGCTCCGGCAGGTATCACGTCACCATGAGACCAAAGGGATGAGACTGAAAGCCAGCACATCAAATATGGTGAAGAGAAAGGACTGAAATAATTTGATGAAACTATTGAGCAGCTACAACAGCTCTGGAAACTTTTACCTTCAGATTGTCTGTTATGTGACAACGTAATATACAATATATTTTAATGTCATTATGCTTTATCTGTCTGCTGCATGCATACATGTTCAGTTGCTTCAGTTCTTTCTGACTCTTTGCGAACTTATGGGCTGTGGCCTGTCAGGCTCCTCTATCCATGGGATTTTCCAGGCAAGAATACCAGAGTGGGTTGCCATGCCTTCTTCCAGGGGATCTTCCTGGCCCACGGATCGAACCCGTGTCTCCTGCTCTCCTGCACTGCGAGGAGATTCTTTACCCACTGAGCCACCTGGGAAGCTCTATTTGTCTGTTATTTGCAGCTAAACATATCGTGAATGACAGAGCATGATAGGAAAGATAAGAGCCTCAGAGATAATCGCATTCAATTCTCATCATGGACAGAACAGAAAACAGTGCTTAGAGATGGGGAGCGAGTGGTGCAGGTCACGAAGAAAACCACTAGCAGAGCTGAAGGCCAGAACTTCTGCCTCACTGGTCTAAATGGAAACCTAGGAAACCTCAACCTGGCACTCTTGTTTGTCCACCTTCCTTCCATGAGAAGGTCTCAGTGGATAACAAGAACATTCAGGAAATGTACATTTTCACTCCATTTCCCATGTATAGAGACGTCAGGTACATCAGGGAAGAAGTCAGAAATGTCTCAAGTTTCTTGTTGCCATTGACACTGGGAAAATAAAAAGTCTTTAAAACAACCACACGTGTTAGCTTAAGCCAATGGGCCAGGATTTGAGAGACATTAGATCTGGGTGTAAAGACATCAGGCAGTAAGGAAGGAAGTTGTCAGTCATCCACCTAGGTAGATACACATTCATCCATGCATCCAATGAGGTTCCACAAGGTCGATGAGGAGTCTGTGAATGAAGGTGATCCATCAGAGGAATCCCACGTCTCTTGCAAGCACACCTGCCTTAGTATCTCACTGTGCTCAGTCTTTGGAGAAGCAGCCCAAGGACAAGGTGACTTTGGAGCACAGCTGGTGAAGGGTTTCAAAGCATGGCAGCTGGAACCCTTGGCCAATCACTCTCCTTGTAGTTGGGACTCTGCAAGGTATATTCCCATGGCTATCACACCATCAATTTAATTCAGTTCTCTAATCCACCCTATGAAGTGGCAACCTAAACTGATTTAGTTAGAATGCATTGAAAGTGAAGTCACTCAGTTGTGTCGGACTCTTTGCGACCTCATGGGCTTTAGCCTACCAGGCTCCTCTGTCCATGAGATTTTCCAGGCAATAGTCTTGGAGTGGATTGCCATTTCCTTCTTTAGGGGATCTTCCCAACCCAGGGATCAAACCTGGGTCTCCCGCGTTGTAGACAGACGCTTTACCATCTGCGCCATCAGGAAAGTCAGAATGCATTAAGCGGTCCTAAAGGAAACTTGTTCTGTTTCATAGCAGTCTCAAGTCAGGGCAGCACCAGGGGTGGTTAACTCGGTGATGTCAATCCGAGCAAGGGTCTAACTTCTTCCATTGTCTTGCTCTGCTATCCTGAGTTTTTGTTTTTGCTTTTTTAATTTTGGCTGCACTCTGTGGCACGTGAGATCTTAGTTCCCCAACCAGAGACTGAACCCATGCACCCTGCATTGGCAGTTGGAGTCTTAACCACTAGACTGCCAGAGGAGTTCCTGTCCTAAGCTCCTAAGCCTTCTTATCAGCTTATTGTGTGGGTGCCCACTGACTGCAAGGTTTACAGTTTCTACAATGACTTAACAATGTCCAGGGTAAGCCGAGCGGGGTCTATCCTCCTCAAGTCTATTTCCTAGAAGCCCTGGCCCACACCTCAAACCTCATTTGTCAGAACTGGCTCAAGGAGCTCTTCCTAAAAGCAAGAAGAATGGGGTTTTCATAATAGGCTTAGTCTAACCAGGATGTAGCCCAGGGGCTGAGGTCTGCCTCCCCTTCTAATGCAGGGGATGCACTGGAAGTGAAGGATCCCTTGGAGGAAGATCAAGTCAACAAAATCAGGGTTTGTCAATAAAGTAGAAAAGGAAACACATGGGTATTGACTAGATGTCACAAGTGGGATTCTCAGAAGTGGACCTGAGATGAGGATTAGTGTGCAAGAGTTTTATGAGGGCGAGCTCTTGGTATTGACAGTTGAGGAAAGGAAGGAGAGGAAACAAGATGGGCAGAAAGAGGAGCTGGGCTGTGATGCTGTCTTAATGAAGGTTTTAGCCGACCCCACAGGGAATCTTGTATGCATACAAACTTAGCAGCTTAATGTAACCACATTTAGTATCTCACCATTTCTGTGGACCAGGAGTCCATGCGCAACTTCACTTGTCCTCTGATTCAAGGTCTCTTAACTGACTGCAATCAAGATGCCAGACAGGGTTGGGTCTCATGTCAAGGCTCAGCTGGGGAAGGATCTATTCTAAGGTCTCGTGGCTGCTGGCAGAATTTGGTTTCTTGCAGTCGTAGGACAGAGGGCTTCAGTTTCTTGTTGGCTGTTGGCAGGAGGACACTTTTGGCTCTCAGCTGTGTGAGCCCCACCCCCACCCCCACCCCTGCCACCACAGCCACTTGCTTCATTCAAGCCAGCAAGGAAGTGAGTCTGCTAGAGAGACAGACATTGCGATCTTATGTGATGTAATCACACAGGTGACATTTAGGGCACCTTTGCTGTGTTCTGTTACTAGAAGCAAGTTATATGTTCTACCCATGCTCATGGAGAGAGGATTGTACAAGACAGTGAGGATCCAGGTTCAGAAATGACGAGAAAACCATCTTATAATTTGCCCACCACAAACTCTGAAGCTGAGACGGCTCTTCAGAGTTGTCCTGAGTTGAGTCAAGGGGGTCAGGTCTTTGTTTCTCCATGGACTTGTCATTGGATGTGAGCTGTCCTGGGAAGGGGTTATGACCTTGGATGAGATAACTTTCTGCTGATGAGGCAATTTTTTTTAATAGGGACCATTTTCACAGTCTTTATTGAATTTGTTACAATATTGCTTCTGTTGTTTATGTTTTGGTTTTTTTTGGCTGCGAGGCTGCGAGGCACGAGGGATCTTAGCCCCCACCCACATCCTCCTCATTGGAAGACCAAGTCTTAACCACTAGACCGCCAGGGAAAGCCCATGACAAGGCAATTTCTGACAGCTGAGGGCCATCAGCTTGCAATCTTTCCAGTGGAGAGTCTTGAAGAGGAGGGCATGGACACAGCAACCACCACAGCACACAGCCAACAAGATGTGCTACAAGCATCCCTATTTACAGATGAGGAGGCGAAAACTAAGCCTTGACTAGATCCACACATCAGTATGTAATTAAACCACATTCTAACTCATGTCTAGGAAATCCATATACCGGAGCAGTTTTATCGTTTATTCCCTGATGGAATTTAAAGTCTAACTGTGGAACAAGCTGAGAGCTTGACTTGCAATTCCCTGGGTATAATCCCAGTAGTTCATGTTCTTTCCCACCAGGTTTACTGCTAATCACAGCATCGGTAACATTTATAAGTAAAGATGAGTTAGGGAAGGTGATATGTAAGTGGGTTGCATTCATATTTTGAAAGTTAATAGACTTTTCTAAATCAAATTGCATTAGTCAGGGTAAGCTAAGTAATAATGCTGCCATAACAAACCCTCCAAACTCAGTGGCTTGATTCTTTCACTTTCATCAGAGTCTAATATGGGTCGGGCATCTTTGGTTATTCTCCTCTGAGTGGTGATTCAGGAATCCAGGCTCCCTTTCTTTTTTTTTTTTTTTTTTTAGCATTTACTTCTTTATTTGGCTGTATTGGGTCTTAGTTGCCACCCACAGGCTCCTCATTGCAATTCAAGGGCTTCTCTCTAGTGGGCTTCATTGCCCCAAGGCTTGTGGGATCTTGGTTCCCAGACCAGGGCTCGAACTGGCATCTTCTGCATTGGAAGGTGGATTCCTAACCACTGGACCATCAGGGAAGTCCTCTTTCCATCTTAAATATATAGTCTCCTGGGTGATCACAGAAACAGCAGCAGATTCTAAAAACACAGGAAGTGTCATGACTGAACCTGGCAGCGGTACCTCCCTCCCATTGGCTGGGACTTAGTCACATGTCCTCAACCTAACAGGGGATCCTGAGAAATGAAAGATTGACATGGCATCTTCTGAACACACAGCATTATCTCTGCCATACCCATCTGTGTGTCCCAAAAGGAAGCAGACCATGGGAAACGTGAACTCTCTCAAACTAGCTAATATTGACAATTGTGTTTGGAAGGCCCATCCCTTTACCCTTCAAGCTCCCTATGTAGAATATTTGCTGATGGAAAAAAATAATCAAATGGCCCATATTTACCAAGCCCTTGGGCATTGATAAGGATCGTTGTCTCATGCCTTATGAGTTGATTTGACCCTCTCCCAGGTTTCTTGAGGCTCTCTGTGGTGTCGTGGATCCTGAGGGCCTCAGGTCTGAACCAAGAGACCCTGGGAAGGAAGAAAAGCGATCTGGCTTTAAACTATTCCCAGACGAAGGGGCTCTTAGCGCCTAAGCCTCAAGGGGAGAGACACTCGCCTTGAGAGACTGTCTGAGCCCACACCTGGAAGAGATTGATTGAGAGACAGTTAATACGGCTGTGTGATTTATGAGGAGGGGATATTGTAGCCAAGGTGTGCGGGCAGGGGGTGGGCAGGGTGAGTACAGGCAATGTTAGGTACTTACTGCTGGGTCAGGAAACACTTGATAACGTTCCACGGTGGAGCTCGCGGTGGAGGGAGGGGGGAGGGCCAGACAGTTACTGTTGAGAGAGCGGGCTCCCAAGCCAAGTGGGGAGTGGGCTGTGGGATGCTGAGTGCTTCTCCCAGGGCTGCTGGGTTTGGTGGGACCTGGGGCTCAGCCTGGCTGCCTCACATTCATCATGTGGACGAACGGTCCAGAGTGAAATATCACATCTGTCAGGAGCCCTCTGCACTTACTGGCGTCCATCGCTTCAGCTCACGTCCATCCAGTGTCTACCCGGTGCCAAGTGTTTGATTCACACACGTGTCTGAAGCCAGGCATATCTGGAAGACCACGTGTTCTGTGGGCTTGCTGCCCTCTGAACCTCCTTCTCTTTCTCTGAATTAATAAGAATATTCTCTTCCAGGAGCTTAGCTGATCCTTAGGCCCTTTTGGCCAAATTGGTGACTTCTTGTGAATTTCCTAGTGATTGTCTATACCTCAAGTACCCATCTGGGGAGGAGTAGGTTTTCTTTGCTTGTCTCAATTGCAAGAATATAAGCATAATACTAGTTTAACGCTTAAGGTCAAGGGTGTTAGACGTAAGTAGAGCCCTGGCTCCACCTGAACTATGTAAACTTGAGAAAGTTACTCCATCTCTCTGAGAGAGTCTAGGTTCACTCACCTATGAAATAAGTAATAGCTACCTCTTACAAAGCAACCCCATGGACTGTAGCCCACCAGGCTCCTCCATCCATGGGATTCTCCAGGCAAGAATACTGGAATGGGTTGTCATTTCCTTCTTTAATATCATATGGAATTATGATGATGATCTAGGTAAGGTGCTCATCTCCGGAGCTGGTACACAGCATGAACTCAACAAATGAGGCATAAAATAATGACCACTGATAATATTTATACCAAATATGGGTAAGGTGGCTCAGTGGGGAAGTATCCACCTGCATTGCAGGAGACATGGGTTCGCTCCCCAGGTCGGGAAGATCCCCCTGGAAAGGAAATGGCAACCCACTCTAGGATTCTTGCCTGGGAAATCCTGTGGACAGAGGAGCCTGGTGGCTTAGTCACAACTTAGTGACTAAACAACAACAACAAAGCACACACATAAGAAAGTGTTTACAAACACATTGTTACCATTGAAAGAGACAAGCTCTTGCATCTCCACAAGAGATGTATGGCTTCCTTTAGCAGATCTTGCACGACTTGGCCAAGCTCCTATCAGCCAATGGGAGAAGTGGGCCTGGATAAATCCATATTTAATTCCTATGATCTAGAGGATAGTCTTCTGGAAAGCTGCATTGTATATATCTTTATAGATCAGTAGAGGAGAGGTTTAAACAAACAAATGGATGAAACTATAATCCGATAAGGGCTCTTCATGGAGTCAGTACAGTGGAGACTGGAAGTGGCTCTGGAAAGAGTGATTAGTGAATCACTTTCTGGAATGATCCAGGAAAAAATTCCAGAGGGTTGTAACTAGAACTGAGCTTTAGACAGCATGAATAGATAGTCACATATCTTACTTGCTTATTCCAGGCTAGAAAGTCAGGGTCTCCAGGGATTTAAACCCAGAAAGTCTCTGTGCCAGCTCTACTCTCAACCCATGAGGTGCCCAGCCTTGTGATGGCATTAGGGATGAAGCCAAAAGGATGACCATATGCGCTCTGCTGCTGTGCTAAGTCGCTTTAGTTGTGTCCGACTCTGTGCGACCCCATAGACGGCAGCCCACCAGGCTCCTCCGTCACCGGGATTCTCCAGGCAAGAACATTAGAGTGGGTTGCCATGTCCTTCTCCAATGCATGAAAGTGAAAAGTGAAAGTGACGTCACTCAGTCGCGTCCGACTCTTCGTGACCCCGTAATCGAATTTCCCTGGTGGCTCAGCAGTAAAGAATCTGCCTGCCGATGCAGGAGATGCAGATTTGATCCTAGATCAGGAAGATCCCTGGAGGAGGAGATGGCAACCCACTCCTGTATTCTTGCCTGGGAAATCCCATGGACAAAGAAGCTTGGTGGGGTACAGTCCATGGGGTCTCAAAGAGTCAGACACGACTTCAGTGAGTAAACACCACCACCATCATATATAAAATAGATAACCAACAAGAACGTACTGTGTAGCACAGGGAACTACACTCAATATTTTGTAATAACTATAAAGGAAAAGAATCTGAAAAAAAATATGTATGTATGTTTAACTGACTAGGGCTCCCTTATGGCTCAGCAGTGAAGAATCCACTTGTCAGCGCAAGAGGCCTGGGTTTGATCCCTGAGTTGGGAGGATCCCCTGGAGAAAGAAATGACAACCCACTCCAATATTCTTGCCTGGGAAATCCGATGGACAGAGGTGCCTGGTGGGCTACAGTCCATGGGGTTGCGAGGGCTGGACACAACTTAGCGACTAAACCACCACCACCATCAACCAACTGAATCACTTTGTTGTACACCTGAAACTAACAACATTGTAAATCTATATATATATAATTTTTTTAAAAAGTCAAAGGAAACAATGCTCACAAAAGCTCACAGTCTGCAGAAGTGACCATCCCAGAGAGATAGAGAAAAGGGCCAGGGATGGGATGTAAGGAAGCAAGGAAGGTTCTGGAAACTCACAGGACAGTTGGTCTGTCAATTTTTTTTTTGCCTTCACCAGCTTAAAGGCAACAAGTGCTCATCTCCCATCTCTCATTTAGGTGGTTTTTCATTTGTTGAATTCATTCATTCAACAAATCTTGTTTACAGACCAAGTGTTGTTCTAGATTCTGGAAACATGGAAGTCAATGAGACAGAAAGGAACCTGCCCCCTTGTGGCTTTTACTCTATTGGACACTGGCAATAAGCCATCAAACAACTAAACAAAAAAGGTAATTTCTCATGGTGAAATGGAATAAACTGGGTGATGTAATAGAGCACACCCGGGGGAGTCTCCTTTAGGTCAGGTAATCAGGGAAGGCTTCCCAGAGGAGGTGGCAACCAAGTTCATATTTGACGGTTGAGAGGAAGGCAATGGTGTGAAGGGCCAGTCTCCCTGTAGGAGAGAAAGATGAAGGAGTCAGGCTTCTAGTCTCAAGCTGAGCACACTGAGGGGAGAAATTTTATTGACTTAGCCCAAGAGCACTGAGCAATTTGCTTCATTCACCTCCAACTCTCTGACTTGCAGAACATCCCTGTTAGCATCCCCATTTCTCTGATGAGGAAACTTGAGTTTCAGACAGGTTGTAAAAAACCTCATCAAGATTATGTAGTAGTAAAAGCTGGAACCAGGATTTGAACCTAAGTCAGTGGGAATCAAAAGCATTGAATCTGTCTAATCTGGGCCCCAGGGAGCTCTTCCCAGCTGTGTATTTGAACCTCTGTCTGCAGTTTCTTCCAGAGGTCAGCCTATAGCTGCTCAGCGGACCTTATGGGACATGCCAATCATGAACCCAAGGCTGGAGTCGGCCTGTGTCCACCTTCCACTGGGCTTAAGAGAATTCACTCAGCATTTACCCACTCTGGGAGTGTTCACAGAGGAGCAGAGAAACTGGGCCAGATGCCGAGGGGGCTACTGTAAGCTTTTCCTTGCCTCCAGATAACGAAGACAGCTGCTTTAAAACCAATTTGGCTTCTCTCTTTTTATAGAGGAATGAGCTTGCTCATAGCTCCAAGGGACTGGAAGGTCATGGAAAGGCACAGATGTTGTATTATTATTTCTTGGGTGAGGCTGATGATAACACACAGTGAGCCCTGGTTACCGCCTGTTTGGGCTGCAGGCGCTGGTAGTTACTAGGGTAAGCTGATCTTATAATAAAAATAATAGAAGGAAAAGACAACCCCATCCCACCCAATGGTGCTGTTGATGTTCTACGGGCTTTCTTATTGGATGCTTGGTCACTACGGCAACAGCGCTGAGTGGTGGCTTGTTGGGGGTGATTAAGGGTTTGAGTCTCATTGACTTAGATTAAAGTCCTGGCTCCAGCTCTTTGTTTGTTGTCGTTCAGTCGCTAAGTTGTGTCCCACTCTTTGCGACCCCATGAACTTCAGCACGCCAGGCTCCCCTGTCCTTCACTATCTCCCGGAGTTTGCTCAGATTCATGTCCACTGAATTGCTGATGCTATCTAAACCATTCCATCCTCAGCTGTCCCCTTCTTATTTTGCCTTCAATCTTTCCCAGCATCAGGGTCTTTCCCAATGAGTTGGCTGTTCACATCAGGTGGCCCAAGTATTGGAGTTTCAGCTTTAGCATCAGTTCTTCCAGTGAATATTCAGGACTGATTTCCTTTAGGATTGACTGGTTTGATCTCCTTGCAGTCCAAGGGACTCCAGCTCTTACTACCACATAACTTTGATTAGGTTTATGGGACCTGTCTGAACCTGTTTCTTCATCTGAGAAATGGGGATGCTAATGGTACCCTCCACATCAGAGGGTGGTTGGACATGAATGAAGCAAAATACTTAGCACAGCTCCCTGGAACACAGAAAATCCTTCATAACTGAGAACTGTTACTCTTACTATAATTATTAATGGTTCTTAATTGTCTTATGATTAGTGCTCAGAATTAGTAACAGTAGATCATGCCAGATTTTTAGAAGAGGAAACTGAGGCATTGAGTGATAAGGTAACTTAGTTGAACCTTCCCATCTTCCATGTCAATAATAGGCTTTACAGACCCAAAGAGTGAGGTTTTAAGTCTTCCCCATAAATAAATGAGGGGGGAAAAAAAAAGAAATCTCTTGGCCCGGGAGAGGACTTTCTAGTCTAGGATAAGCAAGTAAGATATTTACGACACAGTCTCAATAGAGGGGATATTGTTCTGGGCTGATTGAGGGGCCCATCTAGAATGCTTTCACTGTGTTTTTTTTTTTTTTTCCTGGGGCTGTCTTTTTCATAAAGAGAGATCTTATTGCCTCACATAAGGGCCACTGGGATAATTCCAGGTGGTAGCTCTAAGAAAACCCCAGGAGACTATCTGCGCGAGGAAGGATTTGGGAGGGGAGCAAGATGAATGACTTATTCTGGTTTGCAAGGAAAGGAGAGGAAAACATAAAAATGGAATTAAGCATAGTAAGGGAAATCAGCCAAGGACCTTTTGGGGAGGTAGTAATAACAGGAGCAGCAATGCAGTTTGGTAATTAGGAAGCACCTACTATGTGCTAGGCTGTCATCAGCACTGGATGATTTTCATTTTCTCATTCGGCCCTTCAAAACATCAGGCAAGAAAGAGAGTCATTTCCTAGGTTTTTGTTTTTTTTTTTAAGTATTTATTTCCTTATTTACGGCTGTGCTGGGTCTTTGCTGCTGCGCGTGGACTTTCTCGAGCTGCGGGGAACTGGGGCTGCTCTCCAGTTGCACCGCGCGGGCTTCTCACTGTGGCAGCTTCTCTCATCGTGGAGCATAGACTCAGGGCCTGCTCATAGTTGCTTCCGTAGTTGCTGCACGTGGGCTCAGTAGTTGTGGTGCACGGGGCTTAGTTGCTCTGCCACATGTGGGATCTTCCTGGACTAGGGATCAAATCAATGTCCCCTGCATTTTAAAGAGGATTCTCACCTCCTGGATCTCCAGGTAAGCCCATGTGGTCATTTCCCATTTTCCGGATGATCCTAATGAGTCCTACAGAAGTTATTCTCTATTGATCCCTAGATTCTAATTTGAGCCTGGTTGGCTGTTTCGAAAGCCCACTTTCCCTTCCAGCTATCAAATTGCCAGGTCAGGATGATAAATTCAGTGTCGAGATCTACATGGAGGAAAGGGAGGCCTGGCCTTGTGGCGGGGGTGGGGGGTAGGTGGTGCTTGCTTAACTTACCCTGACGTCTTGGCCCCCTTTGCGGGATGGAGCAGTTCTGGCCCCAGCAATAGCCTTCCTCTCTTGCCAAGCCGCCAGCGGCTGCAGTCTGGCTTCCTCTCTCTTTCCTGCCACCCACGCACCCGAGAGTCACTTCCAAGGGTGGAGAAGCCTTTGAAGTCGGTGGTGACGCCGTGGAAGGCAAAGGCGTCGGGGGAACCATGGAAGAGGTGAACATGGGGCCAGCAGATAAGCAAGCTAAACAAGCACGAGCACCCTCCTAGTCGCAGAACCAGGAATTTCCTGACAGCAGGTCCTCGCCTGGGTTGTGCTTAATCTAGTTTTTAGAGCTCTGAAGGATGATGTTCCCAAACCCAGCTGAGCCAGAAACAGAGGGGAGCTGTTCAGGAGCTTTCCCTGTGGCCAGAGTTCTGGACTCTCTTCCCCATGGCTTCCTCTCTCTCTCTTGTTTCCATATTGAATAAATCAACCTAGTATCTTGGAACAGTGTCCTGGAAGGTGCAGTTTTCTCTTGACAGTATCAAGAGTTTGCAACAGAGCCTCAGTAATCCCTTTCTGGGAAAGGTAATAATATTTTGCAATAAACAAATGAAAAAGTGCAAGCTGTTAGCAAGTAGATGGAGAATGCTAAATACATTGTTGTTGTTGTTGTTCAGTTGCTCAGTTGTGTCCCACTTTTTGCGACCCGGTGAACTGCAGCATGCCAGGCTTCACAGTCCTTAACTACCTCCTGGGTTTGCTCAAATTCGTGTCTATTGAGTCATTGATGCCATCCAACCATTCATCTGTTGGCTTAGGTGGAGATGCCTCAAAGTAGACCTTCAGATAAAGATCTAAGTGCCAGTAATTTGTATTTTGTTTTGTTTGGTTTGGGGGGTTGATTCCAGAAAGCACCAGTAAGGGTGTAGAAAAATTTGAAGGAAAGCCGTCAATATAAATGCATTCATGAACAGATTACCGCTGGGGAAAATTAAGGCTCAGTCCTGCTGGGGGGATCTCTGATAAGTGATAGAGAACTTGCTTTGGAGTCATTTCTCCAGATGGACAAGGAGCCGGCACATATAGCTTCCAACTCCAGCCTATCATTATCTGAGGGGTACTCCTGGACTTCTGGTCTACCCTGTGAGCTAAGGCAGGGGAAGCTATTGGGTGGAGAATTGCAAATGCTTGCTCTAGAAGTCATCAGCTTGCAGAAAAAGGGTGTGGGCTGAGAGCGGACTTCCCATGGTATCTACTACATACATAAATTCATATTTACTGGTTTCATTGCTGAGTGGAATTTTCTACTTATGGGAGACATAGCTCTGAGGATGACAAGCTTGGATTTTGTAGTAAATTAGGAGCAGGGCTCATGTAATATTAATCATGTAAGTATTTACATAAGTGCTGTGGGCTTATAGGTGAGCTTCTGGGAGGAAACATCATAAAACATTTCTTTGCATGAAAAATAAATATGTGCAAACATGGCAGGAGGACTAAAGGAAATGTGAAATTAAGGAACAATGAAGTTCAGTGAAATTTCTTTAGTCAAGGTTTAGTCAAACTGCTAACCTCTGAGCTTCACTTTTGTCTTTTTTTTTTTAAACCTATCAAATGATATAATCACATGCAGCTATCATGAGAATTAAGGGAGGTAGTACCTACAGACAATGGTTATAGGTATTTGTTTGGTAGCCTTTCTTTCTTCCCCCACCCTTGCTACCCACCCTTCCCCCACCAGAGCTTCCCTTGTGGCTCAGACAGTAAAGAATCTGCCTGCAATGCGTGAGACCTGTGTTCAATCCCTGGGTTGGGAAGATCCCCTGGAGAAGAGCATGGTAACCCACTCTAGTACTCCTGCCTGAAGAATCCCCATGGACAGAGGAACCTGGTGGGCTACAGTCCATGGGGTCACAAGGAGCCCGACATGAATGAGCGACTAAGCACAGCACCCTTGCCATGATTTACTGTGTTAGGGGTATACTTCTTGTCCCACTGACTTAAGACTTGGCCACGCGGTTAACTCTGGCAAGTGGATCCTGAGCCCTTACTCTTCCTTCCCTTAGTGTTCTAGCACCTTTTTTACTTCTACCTGTGCCCAGGTTTATTATTATTATTTTAAGAATTTTCATGCCAGGAGCATTTACTACATGCTGGGCACCCCATAGGGCACTTTGTGCATATGACCTTATGTAATCTCCACAACAACCAGTGAAGTAGGGTTTATGTCCATTCAATGTCCAGGTGAAGGGACTTACCCAAGACCATGCAGCTGGGGAAGTACAAAAGCTGAGATCTGAACTCAGGGTCATCCAGCTCCGGTGCTGGTGTTCACACCAAGGACAATGGTATCTTGTCTCTGGTTTGAGTATAAAGATAATCATGGGCCTTCCTGGTGGTTCAGTGGCTAAGACTCTGAGCTCCCAATGTAGGGGGCCTGGGTTCGATCCCTGGTCAGGGAACTAGGTCCCACGTGCCACTACTAAGAGTTTGAATGCTATACCTAAAAGATTTCACATGCCACAGCTAAGCTCTGGCACACCAAATAAATAAATATTTTTTAAAAGTCATCTAAAAAATATAACCATGACCATGGTTGTCATTTCTAGCTCTGCATACATTCGGATATTCTCAGATGGTCTAGTGCCCATTGGAGACCAACGGCATCTCTCAAGTGCTCATAAGCATTCTGGCAGCTCTTCTGCCCCAAACTGTGAACAGTAACCCTTCAACACGCTCACATTTAAACCCGAACGAGCACTCACACTCTACATGTTCTCACACTCACACACACACAC